>JARFIW010000321.1:39393-65959 GCA_036346225.1 Platerodrilus igneus | reverse complement strand
ACATTTCTCAGAAAGTACAAGAGATAGAAGTATGAAATTTTATATGTAGTGATTGTTCGACATGCCGAGTTGATCTAAAATATTTTCGTTTTGATAGCACTTCCGGTTGTACCGGAAGTTGATATTATCTTTGTTATTTTAAATGGAACACCCTGTATATTTTGCATTTTAGATTCTGCACAAAATTTTAAGTTAAATTCCTTTAATAAGTAATATCTCAATATTTTACCGTTTTCGAGATATTTAGCTTTTTATGTTTTTGTAAAAACTGATATACTTTCTTGACAATAATGTACATTTAAACTTACAGTTTAGAAACCAATTATTAGCAGATATACTATTCAAATGGTTGATACACATTTAAATGTATTTGTTTCCATTCAACACCATACGAGGTGGCGGCGTTTTACTGAAAGTTTCTTACATAAAAATCTGAAAAGTCAATTTTCTAAATGGAACACCCTGTATATTTTTGCATTTTAGATTCTACACAAAATTTTAAGTTAAATTTCTTTAATAAGTAATATCTCAATATTTTACCGTTTTCGAGATATCTAGCTTTTTATGTTTTTTTTGTAAAAACTGATAAACTTTCTTGACAATAAAGTACATTTAAATTTACAGTTTAGAAACCAATTATTAGCAGATATACTATTCAAATGTTTGATAAACATCGAAATGTATTTGTTTCCATTCAACACCATACGAGGTGTCCGACATTTTTACTTAAAGTTTCTTGCATAAAAAAATCTGAAAAGTCAATTTTTCTAAATGGAACACCCCGTATATTTTGATATTTTCAAATTGTTCAATCATTTTAAGGTAATTTTATGTAACAAGTCCTATTCTGAAGTTCAACTGGCTTTAAGTTATTTGATTTTAATGACATTAAGTGGTTCTACTACGATAATAAAATAAATATCAGCATTATGTTCGTACGACGCTTTGGCAAATAATCGAACGGTGATACAGAATTAACAAACTGTCTTATTACTTTATTAGATTACGTGTTAGATTGTGTGTGTTATAAAATATTAAAAATGTCAAGATTAGATTATAGTAATGAAGATTTCTTAAATTTAATAATTACTTACGGTGAATGTAATAGAATAAATAGTCGAACTTGTCGATTATTTGCAGATAGATACCCGCATCTCCAAAAACCCAATAAGAATACAGTTAGTTAATCGTCTACTTCAAAACTGTAGAACGAATGGAGCATTTCTTCCACACATTAAACGCAGAAAGCCGCAAGTTGAAAATGAAGACAATGAAATCACTGTTTTAGGATTTTTCTCTGCTTACCCAACTGCTTCATTACACGAAGCCGAAAGAGAAATAGGTATACCGTATGTGACCATTTATCGTATACTTAATAAACACAAATGGCGCCCATATAAATTTTACTGCATCCAATATTTAAAAACATTGATTTGCCTCGGAGAGTTCAGTTTTTGAGTGGTTGCTAACTAAAAGTCAAAGGACAAAACTTTTAAAAACATTATTTGGACAGACAAAGCAGTTTACCAAAATGGAGTCTTTAATAGGCACAACAGCAATTATTGGGCTCCGCAAAATTCACACGTAGTCCGTGAAAGAAATTTTCAAGACAAATGGCAATTTAATGTATTTTGTGCCATTAATTGCGATTCAATCCTTTATCTCGAATTATACGATGAAAATTTAACTCGAGAAAGGTATGTTCATATGCTAAGCAATGGAGTGCAGCCAATAATACAAAACCATCTACAAAGAGATTACTTATGGTATCAAATGGATGGTGCTCCATGTCACAATTACCGACTGGTTGGCGATTTTTTAACAGCAATTTTTGAAGACCGATGGATTGCAAATAATGGTCCATTTCGATGGCCCCCGAGAACTCCAGATGGTAATCCACTAGATTTTTTCGTTTGGGGTCACTTAAAGAACATCGTCTATTCAGATCCTATCACAACCAAAGCCAATATGAAAGATAGAGTTAGAGCTGCTATAAATTCATTAACACCACAAGCAATAAGAAAAGCAACACACGATAACCTTATTAAAAGAATAAATGCATGTTTGGAAAGAAATAATGACATTATCGAGCATATGTTATAGTATAAAGATTAATTATTCTTTTATTCTTTTTCAACCTTCATTAAAGTCTCCTACGAACATAATGCTGATATTTATTTTTATTATCGTAGTAGAACCACTTAATGTCATTAAAATCAAATAACTTAAAGACAGTTGAACTTCAGAATAGGACTTGTTACATAAAATTACCTTAAAAATGATTGAACAATTTGAAAATATCAAAATATACGGGGTGTTCCATTTAGAAAAATTGACTTTTCAGATTTTTTTATGCAAGAAACTTTAAGTAAAAATGTCGGACACCTCGTTTGGTGTTGAATGGAAACAAATACATTTCAATGTTTATCAAACATTTGAATAGTATATCTGCTAATAATTGGTTTCTAAACTGTAAATTTAAATGTACATTATTGTCAAGAAAGTATATCAGTTTTTTACAAAAAAAACATAAAAAGCTAAATATCTCGAAAACGGTAAAATATTGAGATATTACTTATTAAAGGAATTTAACTTAAAATTTTGTGCAGAATCTAAAATGCAAAATATACAGGGTGCTCCATTTAAAATAACAAAGATAATATCAACTTCGGTACAACCGGAAGTGCTATCAAAACGAAAATATTTTAGATCAACTCGGCATGTCGAACAATCACTACATATAAAATTTTATACTTCTATCTCTTGTACTTTCTGAGAAATGTCTAATGCACGGTCGTCGTGAAAAGCCCTGTATATATATATATATATATATATATATATATATATAACAGGGTGTCCGGAAAATACGTGTACAACGTAAAACAGAGATTTTTGGCTCGAAATAGATCGATTTGAGCCAACTTACCTATTATACAAGTTGTTTCATTTAGCCGCTAGAGGGCTTCAAAATTGTGAAAATAAGTGATATTTTAAAATAACTCGAAAACGTCGATAGATTTTGACCATTTTGGGGTGCGAGTTTCTACTTTCAATTGACATCTTTTGGTGGTGTCAATAATTTTAAAAGCATACGAGTGTCCCAAAATGATGTATTGTATAAATATCTAACCATTACCTTTTTCCTGTTTATGCAATGACTACCAATTTTTGTATGAGTAGTCGACTTAATTTGGAAACTTTTTTGTCTCTTGTAAAATTTTGATTAGATAAGCGGTTTGACAGAAAAAAATAATTAACCACCTCCAACTTCTTATTATTAAATTACACTCTTTGAATATTATACATACTAGAAAATGAATTGCCAATATTTTTATGCGACATATACTTAGTAGTTTTGATTTACAATTTTTTCTGATTACGGGAATGTATGACACATTGTTAAAAAAACATTATGTTCATACCTGACCATCATCAATTTTTTTATTTCTTATGGGAGCCATTTTGGGTCTTTGTACATTCTGATACACGTATTCTTTCTGATTATAGAAATCCATGACACATTGTTAAAAAACGTTTGATCTTTACCTGATCATCATTGACTTCCTTGTTTCTTATGGCAGCAATTTTGGGTTGTTGTACAATTAAAAATACCAGGGTTTGTTAATTTTGAGTTATCTCACCAAACGATTTTGTTTAACAAATTGGTATTCTGTTCAAGCCTAAAGCCAAATCTACGTAAGGGTTGTAGATTGCAACAATAAAATTAAATTGGCACAATTATCTTGTATTGTAATTGTTACGTCATCATCGAACATTTATTGGAATTGGTGACAATAAATACTTAGTGCGGGTATCCTACAGTTTTCAGTGAAACATTTATATACCGACAGTAAAAGTGCGTGAACACAGTTGCATTCGAACCCTTGCAGAAGACGGTTGTGTGAGAGCTTTCGAAAGCGACACCGACACCCAAACGTGCGTGTTATTGGTTGTCCGCGAAGCTTTTTGTGTGTGAACTTTTATTGCCCACAGCGGCACAGGCCTTAAGGTATTTATACCCTTCCTTAAGTAGTTGTTGTAGTTGTTTTTAGTTATTACATAACCGCTCCACCGCCATCAGTATTGCTACAAAAAGCAATTGGTCCTTCCCTATAATTAACATATCTTATCACCTTTATCATTCCCCATAATAAGCCAGTAATGGTCTATACTTATCAACATATAATATAATTTAGAATGTTTTCTGACAGGAAAACAGAAACTGTAACTTTTTTAGTGTCCATGTGTATTGGCGAATGCTAGACAGGTTCTTGTGGAATGTTTTTGTTACTGTGACAGTTTGTTTTTCAATTTTTTTACTGTATCCAAAGAGCTATCGGCAAAGCCAACTTCTGAAGCTAGTTTTACATATAAAATTCTTCAAACTTCTGTCTGAAATAAACATAATTCAATAGCTACTTCAAGTGTAGGTGTTGAAGCATTGTCATTTATGTATACAACAAAATTATTATTAACTATGTAGATCTCTTAACTTATAAAGGGTGCTTTAGCTTTGTAGTTTGTAGTTGGCACGGCGGCGAGTTGGCCTGGCGGCAAGTTGGCATCGCGGCGAGTTGGAGAGGTGGCAAACTGGCACGGCGGTGAGTCGGCCGGAGGCCAATCGGTCGCGGTGAGTTGTTCCATTCCGTTTCTCAGTTGCAATCATGGTAATTTGCTATCCGGCATTTTAAATTTTGTTATAACTATTGTTTTCGCTTCCGCTAGCGTTGGCGTTTGCCTTCGATTTCGATCTCGCTTCCTAATTGGAACACATGCTTTTGTGTGTATCTGAGTTTTGTGTGTATGTATGTACGTGTATGTTTTTATATATAGGTGTGTTTTTGTGTAGGGATGCTTTGTATACACAGTTGCTTTTTGTGTGCAACATTGTTTTTGTACGTTTGCGTGTTCTTGTGTCTTAGCGTGTTTTTGTGCATAGGCGTGTTTTTGTGTGTTTAAGTACGTGTGTTTTGCTTTTGTTTTCATTTTGCTTTAGTTTGGACTCTTGCTTTTACTTTTCCCTTTGCTTCATCTTTCAATTTCATCTTCCTCCTAGACTTTTCTTTTATTGTAACCTTCATGTTGACTCTCGTAGTCGTTGCTATACCTCTGAATTTACTATTCTTTTATTCTATTGCCCATACGTTTATTATCAAATTTTTGTTGTTCTGACTTTGATTGTTATCGTGATTGATATTCCTATAAATATTGAAACTACTAATACATTTTAAGAGAATCTGATTAGATTAGGTAAGCGCCGGAACACTCACCAATACACGCAAGGCACCTCCTAGTTGTCGAACAAAAAAACAAACGTACATTGCTTTTGAAATACGGTGACGAATAATGTAGAAAATATTTCGACGCACAAGCGGCAAATTCAAAATCCAAAAATGCGTTCAAATAACACGAATTCGATCTGCAAATACCCGCGTTATAGACACGAAATTAACAAACTGAAAAACACGCTATCAACTAATAGTACGATCTATCATCTCGACAAGTCTTTAAATGGGAAACACAAGAAAAAGCAATTATACGTTATCGGAATGTTTAACACATTAACGGAATACTACAAAACAAGGCACCGACTATTTAGTTTACCAAATAAATTTTCGTTTTAGAATGAATAGAATTGAATAAAATGTTATGATTGCGCGTATTATTGTAACGAGGTAAAAAAACAGGATATAAACTATTTAACTGTAGCATAATCTTGTTGTTTCAAAGCAACTAGATTTAAGTTGAGGAATTATTAGAAAGCGTATTTATTATTAATTATGTTGATGGATTTAACAGGTGCAAACAGAATTTATTTGAGCGGGTATTGAATTAACAAGGGAAATTTTAAAAGCAAAATTGGAACGTAACAGTTTCCTTTTTAATACCTAATAGTTAATTATTGTTACCATTTTATAGGTCTATATCTAGTGTATGACTTTAAGATTAATAAAAAGTTATAAATGTAAAAATGATTTACCATTCTAATACTAATTATATTCAACTCGATGATCAATCAAGAAAATTAAACATTTGTCCTTGTAATTAATATTCGAAACATAGAAAGCTACATTGCAACAGATTCAATATATTATGTTTTGCTACAAGTATATGGATTCGCAAAGGTTTACATGATATGAAAATATTAACCCAAACGTGGAGACGTAGTGTCGATTTAGCTGAATATATTTAATGAGAGTTTGGACTACATGGCTTAAAAATTGTGCATTTAGGGTAACATTCCTAACATGTGCATTTAGCACTGAGGATACAATAGAACTGGTGATAGACGAGTGCGAGACCAAGAACAACATGGTCTCGGTTTCGACTTTATCATTAGTCAAGTTCTCGGTATCGCATCCTTGATCTCGACTCAAGAGTCTCGAATCAGGATTAACTTAAAAATATGGGTGACAAAATACCCTGAAAATGGAATATCGCAAGATGTCACCCAATCAAATAGTTACCGATGACGTTATACTCGAAGTCATATGATCAAAAGCAATTAATTAACGGACGAAACATATAACAAATCAAAATCAAAAATCTACGTGTTGAGTAATATTTGTTTTATGCTATTATTTAGCATTTTATAAATTTTGTTTCTGTTACAGAATCCACACTGTACAAGATTTCTGTTTAGAAAAGGTAAATGATGTCTATCTAGAAAATCTTTTTGTTCATTTAACTTCATATAGGCAGTGTCGTTTTAAAAAGAACCAAAGGATATAACAGAATGTAAATTTGTATCCCAATATTTTCTTTGATAGTACAGGGTGACTCAAATTCGACGCTAGCCATGGGGATTTCGAAAATGGTAAGAGATAGAAGAATAGCTTAAATTTGGCAATGTTGCACAATTTAGCGACCAACAATAAGCTGCAAAGAAAAAATTTATTTCGTTTTCGAGATTTTTGGAAAGGAATGTAGCATTTTCAAAAAGCTACTATTCTATTGTGAAATATTACGGTTTATCCACATACTATATTAGTATTGATGTTTGTTTATTGAATAAATACACGTAGGGCTTGATATTACGCAGTATATAACGCTCCAACATTATGAGTCATATTTCTTGTGATCTTTAAAAATCTGCTTTAACGTGCGTTTATTATCGTCGGATGAACGAGGCAATACGTATCGAGGTCAGTCGTATTCAGGTTTCAAACTAGTAAAGATGTCATTCCTAATCTTGAAGCACCACTTGTGAATTCCTTTAAAATTTTGTAGTAGATGGGATGAGTATCCTATAGAAAATTTAACTTCCCAACATATCCAAGGGTTCGTATAAAATAAATACAAGATCTCATTAAATATCTTTTTTACAGCGCAATTAAGGAATAACATTTTAAGAGATAACGGTATCCATGGATTTATATCATTAAAGTTTTACATAATTTAGAAATTAACTAAATAGTGAGTTGATCTACTTAAGCATCAAGTGGTTATTTTGTGTAGAGTAATGATCTGTTCTCCATGCTTAAAATTATAGAGATATTGAATGCATCTTGTTCTGATGATTTGTGTCGTCATATACGAAGCTATTAATTATAGGATTTAAGATCATATGCTTTATTCTTATGCAGCTCAGTCCAAAGCCCCGATGTTCGTGGGACACGTGAATTTTACTTGTTTCTGGTTAGTTAAAAAAGAGTTTCTTCAGCCGACGGGTAAATCAAATGTTACTTTGTTTGTCGAACTGATTCTTTAGAAGATTTCTTTGGTTGGACATTTGCTCTCAAGGACCTTATACACATCTTAATACACATTTATTTAAAATATTCCAGAATCAGAACTATCATAAAAAGTATATTAAATGTAATGAGCTTGTAGTGCTTGTTTCTAGAGAGTAAACATATGATACTTGACATTTTTTGTTTCTTTATATTGCAAATTTGTTCTTTTTGCTATAGTTGTTAAAGGCAACTTTATATTAGTTATATTTTTTACATAAGAAAGTACCTCGGCAAAAGAATTTGAAGTAAGAACTTCGTTTTAAAAGTTCATATGGAAATTTTAAGGAAGGCAAGTTCGGCTTCTATATTTGAATCACTGTAAATTCCATTAATAATTTAAATATCTACGATTTGGTCATGGTTTAAAAAAGATTATTAAATATTTTGTCCTTTATCAAGAAATGTAAAAGATAACTCTTTTTGTTAGACTAAACTTTTAACGCCTTAGGCTTATTCAATTTAATCTTAGTAATTGTTTGTTTAAACATAAAGCAAAACTAGATTCGAATTACTTCAATAATATGCATTTGAAATTTCCTAAAAATATTAAACGAGAAAATTTCCTATTGTACACATTATAGACATGTTTATTATTTTTTTGTTCAATAATGAAATTTATTAAACAGTTAATATATGTTTTTATGCAAGTACGCATCTTTTATTGAGGTGATCTAAATGCACGTGTTTGTGGTAAAATCTTGAAACCTTTAGAGGTTCATCTAAATATTATTATTTATTTTATTATTTTTTAAACGCAAACTGATGTCTCCATTTGCATTATACAACTTGTTTTTATTTCAGGTATACCCTGTTCATAGTGAAACTCTTCTTATTAGTTATACCTCCCTTAGGTGTCCTACACCATGCCTAGGGTCATAACCGCTAGTGTTTAAACGTTTGTGTGGCGCCTAATATTGATTCCTTTACATTTTAGTTTTACAGTGAACCCTTGTTCGTCACTCTAACGCTGGAGTAAAGTCCAGAGCTAGCAAATACACTTTTATCGTCTTAGGCACGGTCTGCAGAAAACAAAATGTCATTTTCGTTTGTATTTTTCCGGCCTTATTTCTACAGATCTTCAAAGTTGAAATGTACATTCTTGAAACAATTGTTTTGCTCTACAAGATGGTGGTAAAGCATTTTTATACGACGTTTTGTCTTCTGTCAACTATTTTTAATTTTGTTTTTCTTATTGTCACTATTTTAGATTTTTAGGCAACTAAACAGAACCTTTTTGCGATTTCAAAAAGGTTTAATTTGACTACCTTTTGTCAAACCGTTGCGCTAATATTTACAAAAATTCGAAATTATTATTAAAATAATGAATGTATACGTTTTGTGATGTCGATTGGCAATTTTTACTGGCTTGTTTAAATACGATCACCTATTAACAACGCATTCGTTCTTTTGGATTACCGCGCTGCTGTGCTAGTTAACAATACGAAATACGGCATAAGATGATTTCCTAATGAGAAAGTTATTTTTGCATCTCTTTCAAAAGTGTTCTACTGGTCAGATATTTTCAGAACCTTTGCGGCTAATGTTAAACTTTGACGTTCATTAATAACAGATGTCAAAGGTAATGCTCTAGCTACTTCAGTTGAGAACAATATCTATACAGGGCTATTATTTCTAACAACACCTTGTATTAAAACACAAAATTACATATGATGAACGATCGTTAGTTTAAGCAGACATGGTTTGCCTATACACATCAAATTTTGAGTAGGAAAGATTAACGTAATTTTTAAATACAAAGAATTTTGTTACACCATATTTTATGAGCGGAAAAAATGTATGTTAATGTAGCAGAAGCCGCTTTGTTAAAAAATAATGAATATTTATAAACATCACTCACTCTGCAAGTCCGCAGATTCTCAGTTATGAATGTATTATACTGTAAACCTGCACAATAAATTGTATCAGGAATAAGACCAATAAGAATATGAAAGTGTAAGCGAGATGCAGTTAGAGAAACGGATCTGATAATTAGTGTTACGTGTGAACAATAGGGATATACAAAAATAATTATCGACTCCTATAAACATCCCGTGCTATTTTATACAAACGCAACAGAAAAAAATTATATACAATGTACGTTATATATTTAAACATACTTACAGGTTTTGCATTAGCTGATCCAGATTCCCGCTTCGATGTATTAATTACCGGAGTCGTCTGCATTTCTAGAACACAAACAATTGCAGGACACAATACACAATAAATGATAAAATACTTACCAATTAGCTGTTTAATTTTAAGTGTTCTTGCTGACATTTTAAACAATGCATCTCTATTATCAACCGACATTTTAGATATTAGTGATTATAAATTTGATTCGCACAACTTTGGCACATGGACGAATCCCACACAGACAGACCATTCGTTGCACTACTACGAGTAAGCGAGAAATGTTTCAACAATTTACCGACAGCGCGCTATGCGGCCGTAACGATGATATTACAATAAAATATGCTATATATCAAAATATATTCTGTGGCGCTCTCAACAGAATATTGCTAGAACAAACGACGATTTAGGAGGGTTTCATAACAAGTTCAAAGCCATTTGGTGTTGCTTAAATAATTATAATATTAACTTTTACAAAAGCTGTCGCTATTAAATATACCAAGCTTTACTAATTTAGACCTTAATTATGGACATATCAACGAAAAGAAGTCACTGTCAATAATCACGATTTTGAGCACGGGTTAAAAAATCAAATTATCTTAGAAAAAATAAAATAATGAATATTTTATTTAAATCGGGTTGTTTTGATTTAAATAGGATTTTTTTATTTAAATACGATCTTTTCCATACAAGTTGGTTTTATTTAAATCTGATTTTTAATAATAAAAACTGAATAATTGTGCTATATTGATTTATTTATTACAGTATTAATCAATAATTTTGAAATAAAATTTTAACACTAGAAATTAAATAAAATGTAGAAATCAAAATCTTTCAAAGGCAAGACACGAGTAACCTAAAATTTTAAAACTAATAAACCAATATAATTAATACAAAGTAAGATAAATATATATAAACACATCAACACAATTCTTATCCCTATATAAAAAACTGTAACAGAATAAAGTTTATATGAAAACTATAAAAAGTAAGTTATATATACAGTGTTCGAATGCCGCACTCGGAGACGTGAAGGGTATATTCTATGCAGAATTTTATCAAGAAAATATATAAAAAGTAGGAGTGTAATTCCTACCCACTAGGAATGGCAGCCATTTCAATTTTTAGTTTGTCTAAATATGATAGCATGCCTGAAAAGGTATAACTTTGGTTGTAGATAGGCCCTACACAAATCAAATTAGATTTGTCTTACAGCTAATAAATTTGTCTAATGGATACCATGGTAAAGACTTCGACTTACGTACATTGGTTACTTTAGAGGTCGTATAATTTCGAATAGGGACCGTCTTCTGATTCTAACGATGTAAAAATTCCGGCGCGGAGACGACCCCTATAAAAGTTATGGATTTTTGAGTTTTCCATATTGTCAAGGAGATTTTTTTAATTGTAATTTTATTAATTCTTAACTGCAATTTAACCTATCCCAACCTAACCTAACCTTTAATTAAAGCAATAGAATGGTTATAGACTTTTATTCAATATCAAAATAGCAGTAATTTTATTGGAATCATATCAAATGTAGTTAGAAAATAGTAATGGCATTTTAAGCACAAAAATCTCAATAGTGGCGACGAATGGCACAAGGAAGGGCATCAAAGGGATCACGCTTTTGCTTGTGATTCCAACGACGCCAGAGATATTCACAGAGATGCTCTGCAAATTAAATAATACATAACTTTTTAAGGGGTGGTCTCCGCACTGAAATTTTTACATTTACATCGTTGGAATCAAGAGACGGTCCCTATTCGAAATATATACGACTCCTAAAAACGAATGTACGCAAGTCGAAGTTGAGCCATGAAACGTGAATTGACAATGTGTTGCGGAAAAACAGACCAAAAATTTTAAAGTGCAATTAATTATAAAAATAAACTTTTCTAACGTTAAAAACGACACCCTCTTTCAAGTTTAAAGTCTATTAGTTCAGACGTTATTGATGTTTGAACTTGGCGGAAACCGAAAATAAACTTGTGACATTAATAATATTAAATGGGTATTGACTGCAAATTTCACTCAAATGTGTCCGTGATCCGATCCACGAGTATCTCTCTTGTGTTTAGAACGTCATAGTAAACTCTTTATTTCGTTGTCCCTGTAGGATACACGAAACTAAAATTACAAACAAGTATGTCGTATTCTACTCACCCCGTGGTCTTCAATTGCTACTAATTTCGAGGTAACGATTTCCCTTGAGTCGGCTTACTCTGCAAGTCTTGCCGAGATTCAGGAGCCACACTGGTGATTCACAAAAAATCCACGAAAACTATTTACATTTTTAGGACGGCCGTAATATCCGTCTGATAGATGTCGATGCCTTAGAATTATCATTAATTAACACTAACAATTTATGAACTTTAGAATTGTATCATTCACATTCACAGTTAACGTTGCACCCTTAGCAACTCAAACGACATTCTTGCAAGCTCGCTCGCCAGCAATCCTCCTTTAATCATTTACCTGGCGCGCCTTTTTGTAACCACCTCACACGTAAACATACCTTAGACGTTTAATTTCTACTGCCAGCTTTTGCCGTTTGTCCCTCGGGTTACCCCCTTCTCTGCTACAACATAATGTCCTATGTTACCTACAAATATTTATCCACACTAAATATCATAACTCAAACGCATTCCTGTTTGGGCTTACATATATTAAAATATCTTAAAATTAAAGTTTTATATTAGGGCGCCCTGTCACAAGGTGTTGCTCTGACATGCAGCTTTAGTATGGTTTCCATTAAATTAGAATGCGTTTTCATAATTTTAATGGCAATAAGTATATGTTGGGGATTCTTAATTTTGTTTGAATTACTAAACCATAATATTGAAAATATATTTAAAACAATAATAAAAAGAATAGAAAAATACATAACTTAGCATACCGTATGTTTATCTTTCTCTATTACTGTATTCATTTCACTTTACTCAACATTTTTTAAATGCTTTTTATTCTTGCTAGTAATCCTTGTATTTCTGCTCAACATTTCTACAAGTTGTTCAGAGAGATCTACAACTACCACTTGTCTTTAAGTAATACTTTATCCATACATTCCTTTTTTTCTACCACACACTTTATTATTTTTTTATGAATCAATCTTTATGTCTCTATTTTGATACCGTTCGTGTTAATTGCTGGCACTGGTTTCTATATACTAGACTTTTGAACATATTGAATAACTGAACACAGTGCAAGTGTGCATTGTAACACCTTCTGCCATATTAGGATCAATATTTCACATAATTAGGTATATCTCCTAGCCACAGCTTAATAAACTGAGCTGTAGTATTCTGAAATGAAAATTCCTCAAACTCAAATTAGGAGTACAAACCTCTAGTATTTTTTCTAATATTATATATAAAAAATATTCTTGCCTGTTTGCCCCTTCACCCAGTACCAATTGTTTGGAAATAATAAATGTGCTAATAAAGCAGCAAATTATTCACTTGATAATAAGTAGCAAATTTAAATATTTGTAACCTTTAAACTCAATTTTTTAAAAAGTATAGGTCCAAATTTTAGAATTTAACAGCTGTTGTAGAGATAACTGCAAACAATTTAATATGGCATCTCACTCGATACCAGTTCCATAGAAATTTCTGGGGTGAATATCAAGACAGGATAAAGTGATGAGTCAGAAACGCCGATCAAGGTGTCCTCGTTGAATCATTGATTTGCGGTTTTGACAGTTTGTCAAAATTGGTAGCAGCAACACCCAAGTATGTCTGTGACGCATCGTTGCTGCTGGATATTTCTGCAATAGACTACAATAGAAGATTGCATGTGAAAATTCTGAAGATTATGTATCATGCCAACTACGAGCTACTATTTTTTTGGTATATAGATTGCTGCCATTTTCAAGGCTGGCGAATACTCTTGTAACACACTATTTAAGGACTATAAATAAGTCTTGAAAATTCTCTGTCAAACCGCTTACTATATTACGTTCTAATATAGGATAATTGCACTTCCCATGACTGGTTTTGGCGAACCGATCCCGTTGGATCCCTTTGTAGTAGACTGTTTGAGAATAGCTTGTGAATATTTCTGAATTTTGTATCGCGCCATTTACAAGCTACATTTAATTCAGTATAGGGATAACTCCTACGTCCAAAACTGGTTTTAGTGCAGTATTATTTGAGGATGCTTTTATAGAGAACTTCTAGAAGATAGCATGTGAAAATTTGTTAAATCTTCTATCAAGCCGTTTACGAGCTATAATGTTCTTTAAGTATAGGGGTTACTGTCGCGTTCAAGACTGGCTTTCGCCGATGTTGGTGGTGTTCATTTTTATAATAAACTATTAGAGGATTGCATGTGAAAATTAAATATCAATCCAGCTCTCTGCAAGATACAATTTATTTAGTTTAAGGGTGGCTGCTACCCACAACACTGGTTTTGGCACACCATTGCTTATGGATGTTTTTTTATAGGCTTTTAAGTATTGCATGTGAAAATTTAAAAAAATTTTTGTCGAACCATTTACGAGCTACAGTGTGTTTTTGCATAGGGGTTGCTGCCACTCACAAAACTGGCTTTAACGTGCCGTTGGTAGTGTTGATTTTTGTGCTAGATTACTAGAAGATTGCATGTAAAAATTGTTTATCTAGCGCTTTACAAAGAGCAATTTATTTAGCTTAAGGGTTACTGCCACCCTCAAGACTAGTTTTGGCACACCATGCTGGTGATTTTTTTTTGTTGTAAAGTATTGAGCAATGGATGTGAAAATTTTAAATGTTATCTATTGAACCGTTTACGAATTGGGTATGTTTTTTAGTATAGGGGTTGCTATCATCCCCAAAACTGACGTTCGTGCGCTGTTGGCGCTCTTTATGTTTGTAATAGACTATTAGGAAATTGCATGTGAAAAATTTTTTCCAACCTTTTATGAGCTGCAATTTATTTAGTTTAAGGGTTGCTGCTACCCCCAAGACTAACTTTGGCATACCATTGCTAGTGGATGTTTTTATTGTAGGCTATTAAGCATTGCATTTGAAAATTTCTAAAGTTTTCTGTTGAACCGTTTACGAACTATAATCTTTTCCTGTATAAGGGTTGCTGCCACCTCCCAAAACTGACCTTTGTGCGCTATTGGTGGTGTTTATTTTTGTAATAGATTATTAGAGGATTGCGCGTGAAAATTTTTTTCCAGTCTTATACGAGGTACAATTTATTTAGTTTAAGGGTTGCTGCTACCCTCAGGACTAGTTTTGATGCACCGTTGTTGGTGGATGTTTCTGTTATACATTATTAAGCACTGCATGTGCAAATTTTGAAAGCTTTCTATCAAGCCGTTTACGAGCTATAATGTTTTGTTAGTATAGGGGTTGCTGCAATTCCCAACACTGGCTTTCGCCAACCGTTGACGGTGTTTATCTTTGTAATAGACTATTAAAGGATTGCACATGAAAATTTTTTACCCAGTCCCGTACGAGGTACAATTTATTTAGTTTAAGGGTTGTTACCACCCCCAAGACTTACCTTCGTGTGCTTCTAGTGGTGTTTATGTTTGTAGTAGACTATTAGGACTATTAGAAAATTGCATGTGAAACATGTTTTCCACCCCTTTACAAGGTATAGTTTATTTAGTTTAAGGGTTGCTGCTACCCCCCAAGACTGGCTTTGGCACAGCATTGCCTGAGAGTAGTTTTGAAGGAAACTATTAGAAAATTGTATGTGAAAATTTTAAAAATTGTGTATCGTGCTGTTTATGAACTATAATGTTTTTCAGTATAGGGGTTGCTACCGTCCCCAAGACTGGCTTTAATACACCGTTACTAGTAAATAGTTTTGTATTATATTATAGGATTGCATGTGAGAATTTATAAATTTTTACATCGCACCGTTTACGAACTACAATTTTTTTCAATGTAGAGGTGTTACTTTCACCCCCAAAGCTGGCTTTCACGGTCCGTTACGTGTGTTTATGTTTGTAATCGTGTGTTGGATGATTTCATGTTAAAACTATAAAAAATTTTAGCCAGATACAATTTTTTTAGTTTAGGGGTTGTTGCCACCCCAAGACTGGCTTTGGCTCACCATTGCTGGTGGATGATTATCTTATAGATCCTTAAACAGTGCATGCAAACATTTTTAAATTCTTTTAACGAGTCGTTTAGGAGCTAAACATTTTTTAGCATAGGGGTTGCAGCCGCCCTCTAGACTGACTTTGGTGCAACGTTGCTAACTGATGATTTGTAATGTACTATTAGAGGATTGTATATGAAAATCTTAAAAAAATTTTATCCCGTTATTTACGAGTTACAATTTTTGTAGTATAAGGGTTGCTGCCACCCCCGGCTTTTGTGCACCTTTGCTGATGGATGTTTCCATTATAAACAATTGGAGGATTGGATGCAAAGGTTTTGAATATTTTCTATTGCGCTATTTATGAGCTATAATTTATTCAGTGTAGGGATGAAACTACTCCTTAAGCATGGTAAGGGAGAATTATGGGCAGAATTATAAGTAGCGATGTAATCAGACACAATTTGCAAAATTCGAAATCTATATGTAAATATTTGTAATAAAATACTTAGATTATATTTTCCAAGCTTTACAAAATCGTTGTTAGAAAACAGTGAATAACATCATATAAACGTAGAAATATGATAGCACATCATTTATACGATTTTGCAACCCAAGATATAAGAAAAAACTATTAAATAAATCCTCTCAAGCACATGATATATATTAGTGGATAAAAATTTGCATTCTCTCAAAGTATACGGATGCAGCTTCTACATAACTGTTCGTTGCCCTATCATCTAAGTAGACTTACTGGCACCACACTATGTTGCCATTTAGCGGATGTAAAGATGATAACATAGTAAAATATTACGTATATAAAAATATATTCTGTGGCGCTCTTAACGGAAAGTCGCTGGACTAAAACTATACAATTTCTGTACATTTTTCTATCAATTTTAAAGCCGCTTTGCATTTCTTAAATATTTAAAATAGAAGTTTGTACAAAAACTCATTTACTTTGATGTATTCCAAATCCTACCTTTTTAGGCCTTCTTCCATATAAACATCTTAGTCAAAGAAATTCCATGTCAATAACGCCAAAAAGTTAAAAGGTTTACCTTGCGTCCGATATACGGTAGTAAGTTTACAAGGGACGCAAGTTTAAATGTAAATTTCGGTCTATCGGGTGCAGAAATGATAGTAGGATGTATATATATATATATATATATATATATATATATATATATATATATATACATATACAGTATGTCTGAAAAAGTTGGCAACATATGGGAAACTTTTTTATTTGTAATGTTACGAAAAAGTTATTCTTTATTAAAATTCTGCTATCAAAAATAATAATATTTAGGTATTTACATTTGGCATTAGATGTACAGAGTGTCTACAAATTGCAAAAGATTAATAGGAATATTTTGTCCACTTCAATTTCAACTTAAATTTTGCAAATTTTAGTTGTGAAACACGTCAACTTTTATCTTATTTAACAGGTCAACACACCTCAAATGTTTATTTGTTGATTTGAAATATTTTAGCAATGAACTTAAATCAGTAATAAAAAGTAATACCCAACAGAATAATGTAATTTTCTACTGTAATACACAACAATAAACCAAATAATTTAATCTAGGTGGCTCTGACAATGACATTTCTCTTACCGAAAGTCGGTCTAGTAAAAGCTTTTGAGAAATAAATAATACATTCCATCTAGTTAGTGTGCATTGTAATTGAAATGTAATTGTAACTAACGTAAACAAAATTGAAAACGTCAGTGTGTATTAATTGTACTTCAAGAAGTAGCAAAAATGCCGTTGAAATTGACTCTTGACGAAAAAATTGAAATTGTACTAATTGTCGGAGATAACTACAAAACCTATAGGGAAGCTGCGGTAATATTTAATAACAGACATCCCGATAAAAATGTACATTTTGCAACAATCAGTAAAATAATGAAAAAATTCAGGAGAGATGGAAATGTCAATAATAAATTCAGAAAAAAACATTGCGACTGAAGATATTCAAAACCAAATAATGCTCTCAGCAGTAAAAAATCTTAAAGATTCGATAAGGAAAAGGTTGCTGACATTTGGTGTAAGTAAAGTAGTTGCGAAGATATTAAAACCTAAGAAATTTAAACCCTACAAACCTCAGTTCATTCAAACCCTAAAACCCGAAGATTTTAATAAAGCGTTTGGATTTTATGCTTGGTTCCAAGGGGAGTTACAAGATAATCATTACATGGAACGGTGCATACTTTTTTCGGACGAAGCAACGTTTGCTTTTAATGGGACAGTTAGCTCACAACATTGCCGCTGGGAGGAGTGACACTAATCCGAATTTTACTGTTGAATATCACGACCAATATTGTTTTAAAATAGTTGTTTGGTGTGAAATATTTAAGAATAGAATAGTTGGACTCTTTTTTTTCAGGAATACTATGAATTCTGAACGTTACTTAAAATTTTTGAATGATAAAATTTCCTATTTTATTGATAACCTACCAATAATAGAAAGACAACGCATAGGGTACCAACATAATGCGTCACCATGTCATAGTACCAGAAATGTTGGAGAATATCTACTACAAACTTTTAATGGACGAGTATTAGGAAGATTTAGGGAATTTGCTTGGCCTGCAAGATCTCCAGACCTGAACCCACTATACTTCTTTTTGTGGGGATACCTAAAGCAAAAAGTGTTCCTTAAAGGACCATTCGACAATATTGATCATTTGGAAAGAACAATTCAGAAAGCATGTGACGATATTACTCCTGCTGGTATTAGAAATGTAATAAAATCATTTTCTAAAAGAACAATTAAATGCTTAGAAAGAAACGGTGGACAAATTGAGATGCTTATTTAGTGATGAAAAAGTTAAAACGGATTTTTCTTGTTCATGCACATAAAGTTTGATGTTACGTTTTCGAAATAAATAATTCTAATTACGTATTTGTCTACATATTTGAGATAATTCTTAACAGAAAAAGTCAAAGTTTATCATGGGCCATGTAGAACTTTTTATAAAGAATAACTTTTTTTGTGAAATTACAAATAAAAAAGTTATATATATATATATATATATATATATTGCTGTGACACATTTGTGAGTAGGAACGTTGCTAAAACAGAACTCAAATTGCTTCTCTTGTGGATAATTTATGTCTTTTACTACCTCGAAGGAAGAGTATAATTGACCAATGATACTTTACAGATAATCTATTAAAGGTCAAAATGTTTTGAACTCTGACCTTAAAACTTTCTGATAAGTATCCGCTCACAAAACGAAGTTAAAAAGAGAACTTTTCTACCTTAAATTTAAATGAAAAATACTCAAATATCAGTTACAAACAAAGAAATTTAAAATCCATACTTGCGAAATTAAATAGCATTGTCCAACTCGTAATTAACGGTATTAAGTAACTTCCATTTTCATTTTAAAATTGTTAAAATTACAGTTTTCCATTTAGAATGTTACTTTTCAAAGTGTATTTTCTATTTTTCAATTAATTAACGCTGTGTATTCTTTTGCATCAGGATTATCTATGTCAAAGGTTGTTCAGTTTTTGTAATGTTTTAAAAATAATTGCGTTCCATATTTATTCAAAGTTACATCTTAAATGTTAAATACTATATGCATGCCGCATACTTAATAAATGACTTTTCTCAAAGTAACATGTTAGACTTCTTAAGATGAATCGCGAATTTATGAATGAAACGTTCTAATGAAGTTCGGCTTTTATATTAAAATTTTAACTATGTCACTTTTTCCATGCTATTCCAGATTTTATTTCGAGAATTAGTCACCACTGATGTGAGAATTTACAAGAATGTAGACATTTAACAATCAATTAGTATCAAGATACATGATTTATGTATGCAGTAAAACGTATTGTTTATCCTTGTCTAACGTACAGAGTTAATCTACTGTTTCTCTCTTTCATATTGAAATCCGAAAAGCTATAAATTCATTCTTATCGATTTTACGACATTTTTAATAGCTGCGCGAGTTAGAGTTCGTGGCTTCGAGCGGTCCTTTTTAAAAAGACTTCTTTGGTCTCTAACACATTTATTCGATTTAACAGATGTGAACATTTACAATTTTAACTAATTTATTCTAAGTCGAAGTTATTAATTAATTTGTACAGTGAGTTACCAGTGAACTGCAAGGTTAAAGCTGAACGTCTGATGAACTGACTAGGAGTGGAGCTCCTGGTCCTTATATAACTTTCTCCCCCTCACATTTCTGGTGGGAACCTGCGGACGTAATGTCCGCTTACACTTTGTAATACTTAGTTGCTATCTTAAGAGCTATTCATAAATTACATTGTTGCAGGCTTATTCTGCGTAATCACAGTACGTGACATCCGTCGACCGTCTGTGACCTGACTTTTGCAGTGTCACTTATCCTTGTGCTACTTTGTAGCGTTTCCTCTCGTGGGAACTGAAATCATAATAATAATATGTAATATAATGTTGCAACGACATTGTTGCACTGTCCTAACATTTCTTAGTTTCCTAATATTTCCTAATATGGATATTAGTATTATATATATATATATATTAGATGGGGGTTACTATAACTCCTCCCAACGTACATTAAAAATTAAGGGTTTTAACCTTTTTCTTGATTTTTAATTAAATTCATTTTCGTTTGTCGTTTAATCTCATTTAAAATTCATATTTTCTAGGGGTACATTTGTTTGTTTGGGTTTCTTAAATCTAAAACTGTTTTCTTTATTATTCTTAATTCTAATACATATTTTGTAAGTTACATAAATGATCAATCAAATCAATATAATTGTCCATACACTAATATTATCATAGTGCACTTTGGGCGTCTTGATATCGTTTAATTTTTCTTTGTAATCTTCCATGAGTTTTATGGCGTGGTTTAAGTTGTCTAATTCCAGATGTTCTAATTGCATTGGTTTTTGAAGGGTTGCTTCATCTTCTTCTTGGGTAATCTTGATTTGCAGATCGGGTAGATTTGCTAACTTCTTGCTTTGTACTGGATCTTGGTAAACTCTAATTATTTCATTTTTTAATTTTAAATAACAATTTTCCTTAAGGGTAATTAATTTACTTCCGGTTAATGCTAAATTACTTTCGTCTTGATTACAATACATTGTTGCGATTACTTCGGTGGGAAAAATGGCTATCCATTTATTTTCCGTTACTTTCTGAATTTTCATGTTGTTGATTGCTACAGGTTTGGCTTCGCAATTTTCATAATGATTGGTAAATTTTAGTAGTTGTACTTCGCAAGGGCTGTCTTCTTGAATTGTTGTGGTTGTTAATGATTGGCATAAGTATTGATTGGGTGTGACTTCATTACATTTGTCGTTCGTATAACCATATCTTTGTTCATTTAAGGATAGGAATTTGGTTTTTGGAATAATAACTTGGTATGTGCTAGTCATTTTCATTGGAAAAGCAAATAAGTGATAATAATTGTAACTGTTAATCTCTACTATTGGTATTTCTATTAAAAATGTTATATCGTTATTTTTTACATAGCCTTTAACTATGGCTATTTTTTCAAATATTAAAATGTTTGATTCTAATACTTCGAAAGGTAATTTACTGTTAGTTATAAAAGATTTTATTCTCAATAATTCTGTTAATAAATCTATCGGTTCTATGATACTGGAATGTAGGGTATTTAATTTTGCAAAGGTTACTGCGTTTTCTAATGTTGCTAGGATTTGTTGAATTAAAGTTAGGGTTGATATTATCTGGTTATATATCGTATTAAATCTGATTAAATCTCGCATGCCTAACATAGTAGTTCGCATGTTATTTTCTAAGGTTTCTATTCGATTGGCTATACTATCTTGATTTCTAACTAATTTTCTAAGGGTTTCATTAAATTTGATGATCGTTGATTGTGTTAACGATATTTGATTACTAATTATAGTTTTAATGTCGTTTTGATTTTCTATCAATTGTTGTATTGCGTTATCATAGCGTTCTGCGTCTTGGTTATCTAAATTTCCGGTAATTGCTTTAATTACGTTTCCTAATCCGTTGATTAGTCCTCGTTTTCTTCTCGTCATCTGCTCTGTAGGTATTAGTCGATTAAATTTGTCTTCGATATTTTTCAAAATACTTTCTGTTATACTGTCGTAATTCATAATTTCTATTGCGTATTCTTTTCCGAATTTTGTTGTGTCCATTGATTGTTTTAGTCGAAAATAATTATTTTTGATTATTTGAAATTCTTGTTTTAGCTCGGTTAAATCGAATTTTTGTGCAAAGGTCCAATAATCTATAGTGTTTTGCATACTGCCTAATTTAATTGGTAGTATACCGGGGTTGTTCTTTATGTCTTCAATTATAATTTCTGTGTCCGTTCTACCTGGGTGGAGGTTGACGGTAAGGGTGACGATTGTCCATCTGAAAGTACAGGGTGTCTTAAATTTTTGAGGTGAACATATTTTGTTATCTTGCCGTCGTCTATCGCGGCTACGTTTTTGTCTGATATTCGTTTGATTTTAAAGGGTCCTAAATTTCTCGGTGCCGTTTTGTGTCTTTTACTTTGGTAATTTTTCTCGAATACGGTTTGTCCTATGGAAAATTTGTTTATGTCTGAGTTTTTATTACGGGTTGCGGTAATTCGCTCTTTATCATTATCTAATTTGTCCTTTACTTTGTTGTAAGTTATTTTTAGTTTCTCCTTGTGGTCTTTAGCGTATTGCTGATAGATTTCTTTGTTATAATGTATATCGTAGGGGTTGCGTGAATCTGAATGTCCTAAGGTTAGTTCTAAGGGTGTAAAATTTGTAGTTGAATGAATTGTGTTATTATACGCGATTAATGCGTATGACATTAAATTGCTTATGTGTTCTTTCTTATAATTTATTCTTAATAATCTGATCTGTTCTAATAGGGTTGAATGTAGTCTCTCAATTAGTCCGTTTGATTCAGGGTGGTTTTCCGTTATAAAGTGTATTTTTATTTTGTGTAATTCTAAAGTGTTTTGAATCGTTTCGTTTTTGAATTCGCTTCCGTTATCTAATGTTATTGTTTCGGGTGTTCCGTAAAATGTAAAATAGTGTAGAAATCCTTGGGTTACGTCTATACTATTTTTAGAAGTGATTGGTATTGCTTGTCCTATTTTCGTAAATGCGTCCACGATTGTTAGGTAACTTTGTGCTTCTACTACTAGAGTATCTGCATGTAATTTCTGGAAAGGTTTGTCTGGTGTTTTAGTTAACATTAAAGGTATCTTTGGGGGTTTTCTGTCATATTTGGCTTTATCACATAATTCGCATTGATTGATAAAGTCGGTCGTTAATTCTTTCATGTCCTTGAAATAGTAGCGTCTCATAATTTGTTTCAGGGTCTCGTTTATTCCTCGATGGTTGGTCTTTCCTTCGTGTTGGTTTCTTATCACGTCATTTATTTCGTCTGGGTCGTCTAATGTTATTAATTTTCTCGTGCATCTTATAAGTTCGGGGCCAGAATTGTTAAATAGTTTTACATATATTTCTGAAAATCGTTTGTACAGGTTTTCTGTGTTAAAATAAAAGTAAAATCGTTTTTTCTCGGGGGTGTATTCCTTTAGTATTTTAATTATTTGTGACTCGTTTTCGTCTTTGGTTATTTGAATTTTGTAAATTTTCTTATTATCCACTTTCGTGTATTTTACAGGGTTGGGGTTGTTTAAAACTTTTATGATTATGAATTGATTGGGTTTCGTGTCAATAGCTTCGTTTAAAATTTTTATTGCGGTTTCCGGTTCGTCATTTTGTGTTGAATGTATAGTTTCCATTTCTTCTGGGTCTTCTCTGATTTCGGTTTCGTCTACGTTTCCTGCTAATGATTCTGTCTCATGTGCGTTAAGTTGAATTCTACTTAAGGCGTCTGCATTATTGTTGTAAATTCCCTTTTTGTATATGATCTCATAATCATACTCTTCTAGTCTAATTCTCCATCTTTGTAATTTCGAGTTAGGTTCTTTGAGTTTGCATAGCCATACTAATGGTCTATGATCGGTATATATATAGAATTTCCGTCCGTATAGGTACGGTCTGAAATATTTTGTTGCCCAAATTATGGCTAACAATTCTTTCTCTATCGTACTGTATCGTTGCTCTGTTTCATTGAGGGTTCTTGATGCGTAACTGATAGGTTTATCGTTACCTACTGTTCCTTGGCTTAATACTGCGCCTAAGGCTACATTTGATGCGTCTGTTGTTAAAATGAATGGTTTCGAAAAGTCTGGGTATTCTAATACGGGGTGATTTGTTAAAATACTTTTAATTTTATCTACTGCTTTTATGAATTCTGGGGTATGTACAATTTTGTTTCCTTTCTTTAAACAATTGGTTAGGGGCTTTGTTATTTGAGCATAACCTTTTATAAATTTTCGGTAATATCCGCTAAGGCCTAAAAATCCTTTAATCTCTTTATTAGTTTTGGGTATAGGGTAATTTAATACAGCGTTTGTTTTATCGGGGTTTGGCATCACTCCTTGGGGTGTTATTACGTGTCCTAAAAAGGTAACTTCTTTCTGTAGAAATTCGCTTTTGTCTAGTTGTACTTTAAATTTTGCGGTTCTTAATCTTTCGAACACTTCTCTTAATCTTTCTATGTGTTCCACTAATGATGTTGAATACACTATTATGTCGTCTAGGTACACAAGGCATTTTTTGTTGTGTATCCCTCGTAGTATGTTATCCATTACTCGTTGAAAAGTTGCGGGTGCGTTCTTCAGTCCAAATGGCATCCGTTTTCGTAGTGTCCTCTAGGGGTGCTAAAGGCTGTTTTCTGTGTATCTCCTTCTTCCATTTCTACTTGATGGTATCCTGATGCTAAATCTAGCGTCGAAAAATATTGGCACTTGCCTAATTTGTCTAATATTTCTGTGATATTCGGTAACGGGTATTTATCGTCTACCGTTTTTTCATTTAATTTGCGGTAATCTATTACCATTCGGTATTTCCGTTTTCCTGATGCGTCTAGTTTCTTTGGTACTATTAGTACGGGGCTGCTCCATGGTGAATTGGAGTGTTGTATTATATCTTGATCTAATAAATCGGTTACTTGTCTGTCAGCTTCTTCCTGACTTGCCTGAGGTAATCTGTATGCTTTGGTGAATAGGGGTTTGTTATCCGTTAGTTCAATGTTGTGTTTAACTGTGTTTGGAAACGTTAGGGGTATTCCTTCGCAATGGAATATATCGCGGTATTCATAACATAATTTTTGTATTGCTTTTTGTTCTTCGTGATTTATGTCGCGGTTAAATCATATATTATTTAAATTTTGTTTTAACATTTCATCATTTTCTGCGGGGTTATAATTTTCGTTTGGGGATTCATCTATTTCCATTTCGTCAAAGTTTAATTCTTCTACGTTTATCGCGTTTGTTAAAGATATTTCTACGGGGTAATCATTTGAGTTTATTATTGTTGTTGTGGCGTAATTATTTTTGATTTTTACTAATGCGGTTGGGGTTTCTACTCCTTGTTGAAAAGTTATGTGGTTTATTATTCCTAAGTTTTTATTTGAATCTACGGGGATTTTTATTTTTTTTTTCCGTTCGGGGTTCTAATGTATATCTTTCGTCTATTTGGGTATTTTGAAATTTAATGGGGATTCGTCCATACTTGGTTCTTAATAATCGGTTTTTGATATCTATGTTGGCTCCTAGTTTTCTTAGAAGGTCCATTCCTAATAGTCCGTCATATTTGTCATTGAATTCAAATATGCAGAATTTATGTTTCATCTTTACGTTAAAGGTTTTTGGTAAAGGTATGTTTGCTACGAATTGATGTATGGTTGTTTGATGGGCGGTTTTAATTTTAAAGGGTTCTCTTTCTACATAGTCTAGATAATGTTTTTTTACTGTTCGCGGGCTTATTGTTTTAGAAGATCCGGTATCGATTAGTAATTTAAATTCAGCGTGGGGTATTTCGATGTAGGGTAATACAAGGTGATTCATATTGTTTAGATTTATTACGTTAGGTCGTTTATAAAATGGTCCATTTGAAAATTTGAACATGTGTTCTCTTCGTCGTCTTCCTCGTAATTTTCGGGTGATTCTTCGCGTTCATAATGGTTTGATTGATTTTGTTCGTTATTCGTACACGGTTGATTATTATTCTGTTCGTCTTCATACTCTTCTACTTCCTGATGAAATAGCTCTTCTGAAGTGAAAGTGCGTTTTTGATTAGGGTTTGGTCTTATGTGCGTTATTTTTGTGTTAGGTCTGGTGTTACCAGATGAGGTATCCATTGGTGTAGGTTTGTAATAGTTATTGGGATTATTAGTGTTTATCATCGGTGAGTTTCTGTTAGGATTCGCGTTAAATGCTGGTCTTTGTTGATTTACATTTTGGTTAAATCTTGGTTGAAATGCGGGTCTTGAAAAGTTCGAGTTAAATGTTGGTTGATATGCGGGCTTTGTAAAGTTCGGGTAAAATGTTGGTTTTGGGAATTGTTTGTATTGGTTATTAAAGTTTGAATTATTAAATTGTGGATTATTTGTTCGCAAAAGACTGCGTTTACAATTGGAACTGGATTATGGCAGTTCAAGGTCATGCCATTTGGATTATGCAATGCTCCTGCTACTTTTGAACGATTGATGGAGTCGGTACTGCGTGGACTGTCCTGGAAGACATGTCTGGTGTACCTGGACGACGTGATAGTGTTAGGCCGGTCTTTTGAAGAACATCTTAAGAACCTAGAGGAGAT
>JARFIW010000321.1:0-39388 GCA_036346225.1 Platerodrilus igneus | reverse complement strand
TATGATACAGGCATGGGCTATACTCTGATGCACTAAATCCTAGCCTATACAGCACTGAATTGATAAGAGAGTTCCATACCCTACCAGACTGCTTGAGTCCGTATAGAGCCTTATTTAGTTTTAAGACAGAAGATTCCTTATCACCTACTATGAACCCTTTTGGTTGCTCCATATACACAGGTTCCTTCAAATCGACATATAAATACGCACATTTAATATCCACGTGAGCATCAACAAACCCGTGTAAAAACACTAAATAAGAAAAGAAAAATTTCACAAGTACAAACTCTACTACAGGTGAAAAAACATCGTTGTAATTGATGCCAAAACATTGCCAAAATCCATGTGCTACCAACCTGGCCCTACAACGACCTTCAGTCCCATCCATATTTATATGCCTACTAAAGACCCATCTATCGGTAATTACTGTACAATTACTTGGACGTTTGACAATTTCCCATCCTTTCATTTCTGTTAGCGTGTCATATTCCTCTCGCATTGCCTCGATCCAATCATCCTCCTCAGGTGAAGCCAATGCTTCTTCGTAAGTAACCGGAGCTCCTATTAAACCTGCAAAAAAAAAATGTTAAATCTACCTTATCCGGCTTGTCTTGGGGCTGTTCAGGTATCCTCTGCTCATCGTTCCTAGCAACAGCATAATCAAGAATTGAGCTTTCTCGATCAAATGGGTCAACAGCTAGCCCACGTGATTTTCTAAAATCAAAACAATTTTTATCAAAGTGTTTTTGTTTATCTTTGCAAAATTCTTTAACATCGCTTAATGATCTCAACCTGGTGAGACCCTTATATTGGTAATAGATGTCTTGCTGACCTTTAGATAATCCAAATTGGCGGGTACAAACAATCCGTTTCTATCCCGGTGCAAGGTGTTCAGGGACTGCATCGTTTTCTAAATCTCGATCATGGTCGTCCTCTGCCTTGGCCGGCACTAATTTATCCTTGCCATTAGAACTATCGCTAAACATATTAGGGACAACAACAGAAAAATCATTAATTTTATTTTGAAATTCGTTATACTGTGAAAGCCCAACACACGATTCATTGAACCTCACGTGCTTCGTCTCTACGACCGATTTATTGACAGGATCAAAATTTGATATCCCGAGATTCTATAGCATAACCAACCATTATTCCTGGTTTTGCTCTACCCTGTAATTTGTTACGATAACGTTTGGGGGTATGATAAAACGCTAACGATCCAAATCTCTTCAAGTAATTTACAATGGGTTTCTGGCCATGCCACAATTTCGATGGTGTTTTATCACCTAAACTTGCATGAATAACCCTATTTTTAGTATGAACCACCGTAAATAAGGCCTCTACCCAAAATTGTGAGGGCATGCCTGAATCAGTTAGCAGTGCCCTTACCCTATCTAACAAATCCCGATTGGGTTTTTCGATTACACTATCCTGCTGGGGTGTATAGACTGATGCTTTTCGATGTTTAATCACACAGCTCTCAAACAGGGCTTTCAATTTATTATTACAAAAAGCATTCGACAATGTAAAATGAAAAAAAATGTTCGAAATACTCAAAAAGATTGGAATGAGTTATAGGAATAGACGAATAGTACATAGCTTATACAAAGAGCAAACAGCAGTAATAGAATTAGAGCAAGAACGTAGAGAAGTAAACATTAGGAAAGGGGTGAGACGGGGATGTGCCCTATCCCCATTAATTTTTAACTTGTACATTGAAGAGGCAATGAATACTGTCAAATGCAGGTAGACATTTGGAATTACTATGCAGGAACAAAAAATTGATATGCTTAGATTTGCAGATGATATAGCAGTATTAGCATCTAGCAGGGAAAAGTTAGAAGCTTCTCTTAATGAAATGGAAACGGTTCTAACAGAGAGATACGGTATGAAAATCAATAAAACTAAAACTAAAGTACTGGTATGCAAAGGAGGAGAAATTAAATCAAAAAGAAGAATACAAATAAGTAACACAAACTTACATGAGGTTAAGGATTTCTGCTACCTAGGAAGCCAAATAACGCAAGATGGGAAAAGCACAAAAGATATAAAACAAAGATTAGCACAAGGTCGCACTACATTTAACAAGAAAAAGCAACTACTATGTTCAAAAACAACAAACATATAAACAAGGAAAGGATTGCTTAAAACAAATGTGTGGAGCACAGCACTGTACGGCTGTGAAGCCTGGACAGTAGAAGCGGACAAGAAAAAGGTAGAAGCCTTTGAAATGTGGTGCTACAGACGAATGATGAAAATATCATGGACAGACAAAGTTAAGAACGAAGAGGTACTAAAAATGGTAGGGGAAGAAAGAAATATGTGGAAAATGGTAAAAAAATAGGAGAGATAGGATGATAGACCACTTACTATGGCATGAGGGAATAGTGCGGAATATATTAGAAGCAGATATAGGAAAAAAAAGAAGAAGAGGCAGACCTAGGTTAGACTACTGCACACAGATAGTGAAAGATGTGGGCTGTAGGAGTTTCAGGGAAATGTGTAGGCTAGCTCAGAATAGAAATCAATGGAGGTACGCATCCAACCAGTCCCAAGATGGATAAATTAATGACGAAGAAAGTAACTGTACTTAAACATGATGATTATTATAAGCAACTACAAGTATTAGATGGGCAATATTCTCGAATAATGGTAATTGTATGAAAGGATTTACGGGAAAACTATTAATTCGGCAAATATCTAAGTGTTAGGGGATCTTGGCAGCCACAGGTTGCTTAACCCCCTTTACCGAATCTCGGTGAAATAGGGCATAAAATTAGAACACAATAGAAGGGGAACCGAGCTGTATACATGCTGTGTGAAAATTTCAGGGAACTATGCAGGCTAGTTCAGAAAATAGATAAGTGCAGGTACGTGTCCAACCAGTTTTGAGACAGCTCACCTAATGACAAAAAAATAAGCGCAAATAAATCCGATGATTATTATAAACAACTAAGTTGTTGGTTGTGAAATATCTGCAACTGATGTTGACTGTGCGAAAAAATATATTGGAAAAAATATTAAATCGGTAAATGCTCAAGTGCTGGGGGAACTTGGCGGCCACAGGCTGCTTACCCCTCTTCACAACCACTGAATGTTGAAGAAATAGGGTATATAATTGTAAAACAATAGAAAGAGACTGAACTGCATCTAACACGAAAGAACAGCTCCTATGATGAAAGACAACAAACATAGAACAAGCAGTTGTTGAAAGCAAATGTGTGAAGCACAGCACAGACAGTATGCCTATGAAATACGGGCAGTCTGAAAAGCAGACAGAAGAACGGTAGCAGCCTTTGAAATGCCGTGCTTCAGATGTATGAAGGATGGACAGACAAAGGTAATAACAAATAGGTTATAGAAACAGTAGGGGAACAAGGATATCTTTTGAAAAAAATAAGAAAAAGAGAAGGGCAGAATACGTTCTAAGACATTTATGGGAAATAGTATGGGATATATGACAAGTAGAGTTAGGAAAAAAGAGGCGGATGTAGACCGAGATCAGATAGTGATAGATGCAGACTGAAAATTTTAGGGAAATCTGTAGGTTAGTTCAGAATAGGAAACAATGATGGTACACGTCTAACCAGTTTCAGGACTGAAGACCTAATGATGATGATTACAAAACTCCAAATCGTTATCAGTTTGTATTTGTACTATTTCGGATTGAAAATTATTTTCCAATTTAATTTTCAATTGCTCAAAGGCATCGGCAACCTAATATTTGTTGTTCAAAGGTATAACAATTATGTATTTGCTATAGTCATCAATTAAACTCAGGAAGTATCTCTTCCCACTCACCGAAGGCACAGGCGAATGCCCCCATACATCCATAAATAATAACTGTAATGGGTACTCGATTTACTACCTAATAATCGTTTTGATGGTCCCATAGAGCTTTTTGCTATGCAACAACTAGTACATGCATCTATATCGTTTATTAATCTTGAATAATTTCCCCTAATTGCACCTGATTTAAATAACCTTTCTACAGAGCTAGGAGCTATGTGTGCAAGTCTATAATGCCATAACCTTAGCGAGTTCTTAGGCATTATAACTTGTTTGTTCAGATTCTAAATTATTACCTATAGCATTAGTACTTAAATTTGATCCTTGACTATTTAAAGTCACTTGAATTTCAAATTCAGGAACTAAAGGGAATAATCTATTTTCAGGCTGAAAATCAATACTATTTCCAAATTTTTCCAACATTACCAAGCTATTTTTCTTAAAATTTATTTGAAACCCTTCCTGAGTCAACGTGTAAACCGATATTAAATTTCGACATTATTGCGGGACATAGTACATATCATTTAATTCCAAAACACACCTTTCCCCAGTAGTAGTTCCTACACTGAGTGAAATATTACCTTTACCTACAGCAATCATGTTACCATGGACCTGCAAAATTGGGGTTGATTCAATTTCTCTATAATTTTTAAACAAGTTTTTTTCTGAAGAAAAATGATGAGTAGCGCCACTATCAAAAATCCATTTATTAGTAGATTGCTTGGTGGGCTTAAGCAGGCCTACCAGAAGGCAAATAAAGTGAAAGCTACCACTTGGATTTTCATTAATACGAGAATTGTTACCTCTAACATAATTTTGGTTTGTTTTACGTTTATCACTAATATTTTTATCAGGATTATTAACTAATCTAACTCGACAATTCCTTTTAAAATGGCCCAGCCTTCCACATCTAAAACATTTATTATTAAGCTTCGTATCTACACACATGTTATCAATCAAAGAATTTTTATTTTGTTCGCGTTTAGCTAAATTTATAGAAGGGATATTAACTTTAATCACTCCTTCTCCCAATTTGCCTTCATTCTTAGCATGTAACCTATTCTCTTCGATTAACAAGCAGTCTCTGACAACCTTTGTGGACAAGTCTGCTGGAGGTATTTGACATATTGATTGTGAAACTGCATCGTACAAGTCGCCTAACCCTAACAACATTACAATTGCAACTAACCTGTCAGACACCTTCTCATTTAAACTTTCTAATTCATTTATACTTTTTTAAATTCTTGACACATACACGCCCATTGATTCGTTATCTAATTTTCTAATTGTAAAAAGGTCCCTGTATATTAATGCCAATCGAAGTAATGACAACGACTCAAACTCACTTTGAAGTATAGTCCAGGCGTCGTGGGGGTCCTCTACATTAACCAGTAAGGGCTGGATTTCTTCTTCCCATGTTAGGTAAATTGTACTGAGCGCTCGCCCATGTTTAATCTCAAACTCGTCATTTTCTAATTGTGTTGAAGGATCTTTTAATTTTTCTTGCTTTTTCTCTATAAACCTGTATATTCCTCTATCCCTCAGTAGCATACCACAATTAACTTTCTACGTTGTGTAATTTGATGAGTTGAGCTTCTTGAAATTCAACGCGTACTCCCGTGATGCTTCCATATTGAAACTCGAAAATAGCAAGTATCAACCCTTATATAAATTTTTTGGTAATACTCACATATATGGCCCCTTTGTTCTAGTCAAGGGGCAGTACATGAAGGCGAAAATCTGGTAGTTATATTAAAATTCACGTCAACCAATGTGCGTAAAATACCAATTCTACGGCTCCAATCTACAAAACCATCTATTCCCTTAACATGCACATCAGTTTTCTTCTAATTATATGTAAATAATCTTTAAATTCCAGTGTAAATTTCCATACATCTGTAAACCATAACCATAAACTAAAACCACGCTCTGCTACCACTTGTGATCGGAAATTATTCATTACCGTGAACTTTATATTACAAGTTTATTTACATTACGAAATCATAATGACTTGTACAAATTGAAATTATACATAATCGTCAGCGAAAGCAATATAAAAATCAATTACATTTAATGAAGTCCATTATTCTATTTTTCGGGCACCATCATTTCCTTTCTCGCGCATGATCGCTCAAGTGCGACGGCGCAAGAACACATTTAATACTAGTCAAACCCGATTATAAACAAACAGGAGATTGGCGGCAAATGCTGCAATTTAAATACAAATCAACGAAAATAATAAATTATAAATGTTTACATTTTCACAGAAGTCAATCGGTAAGCGAAACCTTGCATTATCAAGTTACTACCAGTTCCAATTTTGAAGAATTTGAAAGTGACCATGATGCTTGTAATCAAAATTCAAATTTTCAGGAGGTTCCGATACGGAACGAGATTACGTAATTGATTTCAATAATCATGAAAGCAGAATAAGTAAACTTCCTTATATACACATTCCCGAACAAGAATTATCCCTTTTACTTGATACCGGAGCCACCTCCTCATTTATGAATCCCGAAATAGTAACCAAATATTGGCCAGAAAACGTAAAATATGACCCAATTACAATTTCAAATTGTTTCAATAAATGCAGACAAAATTATTCTGTGTTAATTCCCAGTTCAAAAATTTTTAATGACCCTTGGAAAATGCTTAAATTTCACTTATTTAAATTTCATAGAATTTTTAAAGGACTAATAGGTATGGATAATTTAAAGGAATTAATGGCCAAGATAGATTTGGAAAACAATCTTTTAATTACACCTCAGGCAAAAATTCCCATTTACTTTCAGAAACTGGTTAGCGCTATAATTTCTATAGAAGTCGAACCCTTAATGGAGAAACAAATTCAATTGAAAGTGTCTGTAAAAATGGTGAAATTGTTATACCCTCTACAAAAACGGAACAAACAAAAATACTGGAATGTTTAACAATAACAAAAAATGGTTTAGCGTTTACAACAAATAAGAATTTTTCGAATTCTCCTGTAGCCATAAATGTATACAGACCAATCACTGTCCTTCCTTACCAAGCGAATCAATTTGAACACTCGTGGGAATTAAATTATTATGACGTCGAGACAAAAAATTTTGATACCTCTCTCGTCAGAACGGATCATATGAATTCGGAAGAGAAACATGCTGTTTTAAAACTGTGTAATAAATATTCCAAGATTTTTCATATCGATGGACAAAACCTTACATTTACAAATAAAATTAAGTATTCAATACGAACCATGGATGAAACTCCAGTCTATTCTAAAACCTATCGATACCCCTTTGTTCACAAACAAGAGGTAAAACGTCAAATTGACAAAATGTTAAAAGCCAAAATTATAGAACCTTCTACTTCTCCGTGGTCCAGTCCTATTTGAGTAGTCCCAAAAAAAGCTGGATGCTTCCGGTAAACAGAAATGGCGCATAATAGTAGACTACCGTCGCCTTAATGAAAAGACAGTCGACGACATTTACTAAATGTCAATGATTTACTGGACAAGTTGGGTCGATGCCAATACTTTTCGACACTCGATTTGGCCAGTAGCTTCCATCAAGTGGAGATGCACCCAAAAGATGTCTAAAAAACTGTGTTCAATACAGAAAATGGACCTTTTCATTTCCTTAGGATGCCTATGGGATTAAAAATTCCCCTTCCACTCTACAACGTGTAATGGACCATGGTCTACAAGGTTTATCGGATACCTGTGAAGCTTATATGGATGATATCATTATTTGGATTGTTTCCCTTCAGGAGCACCTCGCTAATTTAGAAATGGTGTTCAAAAGATTAGAGGAATTTAATTTTAAAATCCAGTTAGATAAATGTGAAATATTGAGAAAAGAAATCGCATATTAGGACACGTGGTCACGTCTGACGGCATAAGACTCAATCCAGAAAAATTAGGGCCATTAAAGACTTTTTGTTACCTTCGACTACTAAACAAATAAAGGGATTTTAAGGTTTATTAGGGTACTATCGTAAATTTATAAAAAATTTCACCAGCTTGAGCAAACCCATGACAAAATGCCTTAAAAAGAATGCTAAAATTGAACATACCCCCGATTTTATGGAATGTTTTGAATTGTGTAGAAATGTATTAATCAATAAACCGATACTTCAATTTCCTGATTTTGAACGCCCGTTTAATATAACGACCGACGCAAGTAATGTAGCTATAGGTGCAGTATTATCACAAGGGCCGATAGGTAAAGACATTCCAATTTCATACATGTCTCAAACACTTAATGATAGCGAGCGCAATTACAATACTATTGAAAAGGAACTCTTGGCAATTGTTTACGCAGTAAGATATTTTAGACCATATGTGTATGGACGTGAGTTTAACATAATCAGGGACCATAAGCCGTTACAATGGCTGTTCTCATTAAAAGAGCCCAACTCGAAACTTTTAAGGTGGAGATTAAAATTAGACGAATATAACTATAATATTATTTATAAGAAAGGTAAACTAAACTCCAACGCCGACATCTTGTCACGCGTTGAAATTCTTACTAAAGAAATAACTCAGAATTCGATTGTTGATAATGATCAATCTCCCGAGGAACCTGCTAACAATGAAATTTCAGATAACCAGTCTATACTTGTAATCCTTGATGAACAAGAACACTTTAATGATTCCGAGGAAATGACGCAACACTCAAACAATGACGAAAACCTGATCCTGGAAGTACCGATTTCAGAAAAACCACTAAATTATGGCATTAATCAAATAGTAGTGACAATTGTAAATTTTTCACCTTGTTTGCCAAAAATTTTATAATATCGTGATCGACAAAGAATGCATATATTCAACTATCAAAAAATAATTTTGACACTGACTTAATCGATTTTATCAAACAATTTATTCTCACCCCAGTAACGTATTATATCTATTTTAAGGATGAGGGTGCGTATACGAAATTCTGTGAAGTACTAAGATGAAATTTTAATTGGCAGTCATAAATTCATAAAGTGTAACAAAATTTTAGAAGACGTTGAAGATAATCGGATCGAAGAAATTATAAACGCATACCATGCCTCAAAAACGAACCACCGTGGTATAAATGAAACCCACGAGAGAATAAAATCTAAATATTATTGACCAAATATGAAAACTTCTATCCAAAACCTAATAAACCATTGTAATATATGTCAGGCAACTAAATATTACCACCATCCCTTAAAAATCCCTTACAATATAACCCCCACAGCAACCAGACCTTTTGAAATGATTCATATGGATACATTTTCGGTGAAAAAAAACAGATTTCTTAATTAAGATCTTTTGTCATCGTGGAATTACCTCCACAATAATGTGTGATTTAGGTGCTGAATTTAAAAATAATATTTTAGAAGAGTTGTTAAAATTTCATAAGATAGATGTACACTTTGCCTCATCAGGAAACCCAAGCTCAGACGGTATTAACGAATGGTTGCACTCCACCCTACTCGAACACCTAAGAATCTTAAATAAAACGCACCCTTCCCAAGACATGAAAACCCAAATGTTATATGCCATATTAGGATACAATAATTCAATCCATTCTGTGACTAAATTAATACCAGTAGAGGTAACCAATAGTCATATATCAGATGACGACCCCTTAAATATAGATTTAGATGCTAAAAATCATATCCACATATGTAGACTCCCATAAACAAAAAACTAAATTGCTCTACGAATCCATAAACGGAAAACTAATTCGAAACAAAGACAAGGTGGCATCTAAACTAAACGAGCGGAATAAGGATTACCCCGCATTATCAGTAGGAAAAGCAGTAAGATTAAAAAGCCCTGTAAATATTTCTAAAAAGGATAAACTCAGAGATCGATTCTCTGCCGAAACAAAAATTAGCCAACTTGATGCGGTGACTAAAACGTTAAAAACCGAAAGTCGACCGAACATTAGATATCATTCTAGGGGCCTACAAAAGCCCCGTCAAACAGACCCCAGTTGTTCAAAGTTCATAGATTCTGATTCGGAATAATGTTTCAGGATCACGCACGTAAGCGCCCAAGTAATTCTACGCAGTTTACAAACCAATCCAGGACTACTTCCAGTAAAACTAGGTACTGCAAAAATTCAAGAATACACCCACAAGTTGATACACTATTTCGATTTGGAACCTCTACTTCATGAAATGGATCGTTTGGATTCTCAAAGACAATATGTCCTTAACGGCATCTACACAAATCGTGTGCACTCTATAGAATTAAATAGTTATATTAGAATTCTCAATGCTGTGCAAACCATGGTAGAATCAAAAATGTACGAGATAGTCCCACGCCGAAAGAGACAAAAGAGAGGTTTAATTAATGGAGTTGGCTCAATTTTCAAAAGCATTACTGGCAATCTGGATGCCAATGACGGCATTCGTTATGACAACATTATTTCCAGTCTACAGCGTAATCAAAGCAAATTAGCGGACCAGATCCAAAATCAGAATTCTATATGTGTAGAAATAATCGAAAGGTTTAAAAAACTATCCATATATTTATAGTTTACTACAAGACATCGAAAATTCTATAATCTTCGCGAAATTAAATGTGCTTCATCCGAGTATTATAAACACCGAAGAAATGTTTGTTATTTTAACAAAACTAGAGGGATTGCTTTTCCCAGGTCAATTACCTTTTAAGATCGAATACGGTAATATTTTACCTTATGAACTATTAATAAAAATTCAATGCTATCTCAGCAATTATAGAATTGTATTTGTTTTAAATTTACCAATCAATCATTCTCAATATTTTAATCTTTATCATTTATACTCGATTCCAGTCCAGTATGATAATTCTAAATTTTATACTAAGACAAAATACATTGCTATTTCTGATGAGCTTTATGCACAAACAAATGAAAGATGTTCGGATATTTCGGATAATGCTTACTATTGCAAACAACTACCCCTGATCCAAAAGGGTTGCAATTACAACAGCTGTGAAATCAATTTAATGTATACTCAAACAACCATCGGATGCCAATCCAAAGAAGTGCCGGTCACCTCGCCACAATTATTCAATGTTGGTGAAACTAATAAATGGATATTTATAAGTCTTGATCGCCAGAAAAGCCACATCGAGTGTAAAACACAAAACGAAGTTAAAGATCTAATGGGTACACACTTGATTATAATTCCAAGCGATTTCCAAATTACGGTCGACAAGAAAACTGAATGTTATAACGAAAATAAAGAGACCTATACAATGACGTTCTTTGAAATCGATATTGCAAAATTAGTTGTTCATAATGAGACGTTCGCTCTTCTTTAGTTGGATGAACTCAGGGATGCGAACAGGAAATATCTCTACAGTAACTTTCAACTGGAATCTCAACCTGAGTTTAATTACCATAATTACGTAATTTATTGTATTATTGCTATCGCCCTTGGAATTGTTCTTTTCCTATATTATAAAAAATTGTGTATACGAAGAATGTCAAAGAATAACTCAGCAAGGACACCAGAAGATATTCCCATAAGTCAAATTTCGTCGCAGCCTGCAATTTGAAACTCACACGGGAGGAATTATGTTAGAGGTTGTTAGAAAGTGTAATGGACTTGTTACTATACAGATCATATTTCGCTGATGTGCATGTGAATAGTTTTTTCCAACGGACGTATTTAAATGAGGTGTACGAACTTTAGTCTGTAGTTGGAATTCAATGTAATAACACGCATTTTCATTATTTGTATTACAAGTATAATTAAAATTGTTTTTAAAAACCGTTTTTCAAACTGCCAAAACATAATTAGCTCATACATTTTTAATATCGATAATTTGCTATCCAAGTACTTTTTTGGTGTTGTTTTCCTATAATAATGCGATTCTAAAGTAGGGAAAGACTCGATGTGCGCTTTTGTCATTGCAATGTCCTCGGGTTTTGTTGCATTTCCCGAAGGACCGATGCCACGAGTATCATTACCAGAAAAAGTACCAAATTCTCCAGAATTTCCAAAGGCTGCATTGATAGGTCCATTGCTTATGCTGTCTTTTCAAAGAATTTTTGACATACTCGTTTTTTCTCATTACTTTTTTGCAAATAGTATGACCTAGCACATTTTCGCTGTCTGGTAGTGTTTAGTATGTGACGTTTTGGATTTTCTGACATTGTGTGATTTAAAATCGTCTTTCTGCCGATTGTAGTCAGACAAACTCCAGAACTTAGTGCAGATGGCTGACCTCTCTTCTTCCGTAAATATTTCAGAGCACTTAAAACAACATCGAATGCAACTAACATTTTTAGGCCTTTTGCTGGTCGAACAGTCCCTCGTGAATTAGTGTATGATAGGCCCTGGAACATTTTCTGTCTATTTATATTTCTCTTCCACTTAGTTTCATTTCTTTTGGATCACCTAGATGTTTTCTTTTTGCATTGGGTTTCTTCGACATTTATTCCACCTGGTGTTTTGATGCCGTGCTCCCCAGACATATTTTCTTTAAAATCATCATCCTTGTATGTTGATATTTCTTTGTGACTGTCTTTTAAATTCCATGTCGGGTCATCTGTAGAATCATTCTATAAAGGCAAAATAATGGTTTTAATCTATGACATCTGAGTATTTTAGTTCAGTGCTTATTAACATTCTTATCGTTTTATTTATACACACTACTCACCATCACATACAAATCTGCTTCCAATGGTGTATATGATTGAAGATTTTCGTTGTTAGAGCGGGAGCATGATGATGCATCAACTTCTATTAAAGAGGGCAACGACTGAGTATTTAGAATCTTATTGTGCAAAGATTTATTGATCTAAAAAATGATTACCTATTTATACACAGAAAACGAGAGAAACGTAAACAAGGTAATAACTAAATCTGTAAACTTCAAAAAAGAAATTCTAATTTGATTACCTCTACGTTTTGTTGTTCCAATGTCAGTGTTCCATCATCAATAATTATGTATACTGGCAGGTTTTCTTGTTGATAACCACATAGCCTGAAGTTGGTGACACCTGTAATAAGTTTAATTTGAACTTTTAATGAAAACTATTACAACATTTTAGACTGAATATTAATTAAAGTTATAATTCTTGCATTATCTCTGCAACCAATAATTGTGGTAAATCTTCTCGTATCGATCTAAATGCATCACCTCTTTCAATGTCCATGGGTTAGTTTTATTGTGCTATTATGACATAGTCTGAAGCTGGCAACCCCAACACCTGAACAAAGTTTAGTTTAATTACTTATCAAAAACTATTAAACAATTTAGTGTGAGGATTAATTAAAGTAATAATTCTTGTAGTACCTTTGCGACCAATTGTTGTAAATCCCCCTGCTCCAATGTAAATGTATCACATCTTTCAATATCTATAGGCAGGTTCTCTTGTCCCGCTCCAATCATACAGTTAGAAGACTGAAACATAAATGTATTTTTATAGAACTAATGAAATAAATTATGATATGGTATAGTTTGATTTAAACTCGAACAAAAATAGCAACAAGTGATAATAACCAGAATTTAGGAATGGCAAGTACATGCAAAATAAGCCTTATTTTCAAATTACAAAGGCGTATAATATATATTTAAATACCTATTTAAAATTTATTGGTAGTAATAGTTAATATTTATGCATACTTCACTTGACTCATTCAATTCCTCCGTAAATTTGCCACGTTTAGTAATACAACTGTCTTTTCATAAATTAGATCATTTATGGGCATCCACTAATCAAAAGTTGGAGTATTTATTTACTGCAACTGTTTTTCAAATAATCCATTATCTACTGCTACTAATTTAGGGGATGTAACAAGCAATTCGTTTTCCGTAAACGCAGGCTTTAAATAATTTTTTAATAGACGCACAAAAAAGAACACGCACTAAATATAAACAACCTGCTAATGTGCAAGGAAATTTACTGCAGCTGCAGCATTCTTCAATGTAGTGGGTGGTTATTATGCTTAAGTGTTTTTACAGATATAGTTTGTGATATTTTGCATCCTTCTTAAAATCACTATAATTATTTACTGATATTAAACCATGTTATGGGATTTTTATGTGCAATATGAAACTCGTTAAGTTAATTGTAGAAATTCTGTATAGTCATGTTTAGACATTTATATAATTTCAAATGTCAGTATATTCACATGAGCTTCTACTCAATGTCATTTTCAGTTTTGGAATTTTGTTTTGTTCAATAACTTGAAAAGTGACATAATGAACTGTTGTTCTGATTGACCAAATGTTCGCAAAATTTAATACTAAAGATAAGAGTATGTTAGTGAGTAATTTGATGTGTTAAGTCAAGCTCGGCAAAATTAATACTTATATAGATTTGATGAGTTTCTGAATTGTATGTTTGTTGTTGGTTTAATTGGTATTCATTATACGACATGATGATTTTCAAATTTCTCTTAAAAATTGTAGTTTGCAGTTATTAAATTTCAGGGTGTATGTAAAACTGTTTTTATATGAAATATCAATGTAATGAGTTGCTGCATATATTCTTAATGAGCAAGAAAGTACTTAATGATAGAAAAGTCAAAATGTGCTAAACTTGCAGTTAGTGAGTTTCTGCTACAAACCAACGATATAATATTTTTTTTAAATCAATAGGTTGTGCATTTTTTGATACCATTGGCATCTCAAAAAGCACAAAAGATACATGGTCAGTTAAATAGAAAAAAGGTGTACATCAAAGTCTCTACAAAATGTATCAGGTGTTGAGCACATCATGTATACAGGAGAAAGCTTTAGAGCATTAGTTCTGCGTGTTCTTAGGTAGAACATTAATTGTCTTCTAGAAGATGAGGGCACTTGAAAATTAAAGCAAACTAATAAATTTGGAGAATCAATTGTGTTATTCATCAATTTATATACAAACAGCACCACTCTAGTATTACGCCGAGATTTTAAACTGGTTAAAGAAAATCTATTAAGCAGAATTCTGTTGTCTATACCTATGCAGGGATAGACAGAGTCCTCCTAGAATGCTAAATATTTTAAGAAGCGCCGTTATACCTTGTGTATCATATTTATGTATGTAACATAGGATGGATTCCGGACTATACTGCCATATTCGAGTTTGGACCTCACATAAGCAAAGTAAATAATTTTGAGGGTGTCGCAGGTAAGGTGTTTGCCCATCCTAATTAAAAAGCCAAGTGATTTATACGCTGCTTGAATACTGTTGAAGATGTGTAGAGTGAAAGTTAGCTTTGCATCAAAGTGAATTCCCAAGTCTAGAACATTGTCTTTATTTTGGATGATTGAGTCATTTATAGTATATAGAAATTTAATAACATTGAATTTTCGAGTATAGTTTGTAGCAGAACATTTGTCCGAATTTAAAGATAATTTATTTGAATTACACCAGGTCTGAAATTTAACAAGATTCTGCTGAAGCTTTATGCAATCTTCTATTTGTCTATTTGGTGTATTGTACTATACAATTTAAGGTCACCAGTGTAGATTAAACATTCACAATCATTCACAATATCATTAATGAAAAAATAGGGTCCAAGAACAGAGCCTTGTGGCACACCAGAAATGGCAGTAAAATGTTTTGAATTGAAGCCATTGTATTTCACGTATAGCCTACTATTATTAAGGTACGGTGAAAAAAATTTTATTAACCCTGGTGCAAAACCTATGTACGAGAACTTTTTAAGCAGCAAACCATGGACGTCTCTCAAAAACCTTTGAGGTCTGCATAGACTAAGTCTGCTTGTTCTCCATTATCAATTGCTTCTGATATATATATATATATATATATATATATATATATATATATATATTGTGTAATAATAGCTAAATTAGCCGTAGTTGATCTTGCAGCCATAAAATCATGTTGTTGTATACATAACTTTGATTGTGAATGAAATATATATATAGTCATAGAGTAAACTCAAATATTTTGCTAAAATTATTAAGGATTACGATGGGATGGTAATTTGATATACTTGATTTAGTTCCTTTTTTTATGTACTGGCCTTATTCTAGAAGATTTCCAAACTCAAGAAAATTTTAAATTCTTTAGCGAAAGATTAAATATGTATGTAAGTGATTTGATGAGGTTAAACTTACAACCTTTAATAAGAAATGCTGGTATATTGTCAGGACCTGCTGTGAATTTGAATTGTAATTTGTTAATTGCCTTAAGTACATCTGTTTCTGTAATTAATGGTAAGTCAACATTAGGAAAGCTGGATGTTGATTCTTGAATAAGATGATCATAATTACATACCATATAAGAAGATTTAAATAGTTCGGCAAACTTGTTTGCAATGAAATTAGGATCAGAATAAGACTGTATTATGTCATTTGTTGTTGTTGATTCTTAGAATCTCATTTATTATTTATATAAGATCAGAACTTTTTAGGATCACCTGTTATGTTATAATTAAGTTGGGTATGAAAATTATTATACGCAATATTTACACCAGCTTACAGCGAGTGCTTTTTAGAGTACTATAGTCAGCACAATTGTCAGTTAATCTATATTGCCTCCACAGATTTGCCTTTTCCTTTATAAGTTTGATGATTTCTTGTGCAAACCACTGTGGATACATCTTTGTTTGTGCCCTACTTTTTGGAACATGCATATCTAAAACTCCATTAAATACTTCATAAAGATGGGAAACTGCCATCTGTACGTTATTGATGCAATATAGAGTATCCCAGTGGATAGCTGTCATATCACTGTAGAAGGCATTATAATTCACACTTTTGAAGTTAAAATGGACATTTTTCGAGACTGTTTTTACTAGATTTTTAGTGATGACTAAGTACATTAACAGATAATGGTGGATGATGATGATCCACTGGCAGATCAATGAAAGCAGGGTTACTTATATTGCAAGTGAGACTAGAGAAAACCAGATCAAGTAGTATGCGATTTAAATTATATACAAAATTGTATTGATCAAGATTATAAAATGAGATAAGATTGTTTAAGAGCTGCACTCTTGGATAGTTGTTACTTTTCTCGGTATATTCCAGTTGGTTAAAATCTCCTATGAGTAGTATATCCTCATTACAGATGTACTGAAAATTTAGTAGTTCACCAAAGGAAAGTTCATGTGTCCTTCGATTGATTTGGTGGAATGTATAGAACTATTATAATCATTGACCTCTGGTAGTAATGAAGCACGGTTGCCAATAATATTTTATGAATTCCTTATGTATTGCGTAATCGTGCAAATATAATATGTACTGCGTACAAAGCGCTTTTGATTTATATTTTAAATCAACTTCGATGTTTAACTACAAATTATTAATTAAATGTAAAGAATTCTAAATAAAATTTACCTTCTACAGTTGACAAATGATTAAACAGTTTTGAAAATGTCGATGTTGTGGGTATCATACAAGTCGTAAGCATATAAAGGATATGAATTCAAATTCGTTTGAACAAAGGGTAATAGTTTTGGGTTTTACATAATTTTAAATTGTTCAATATACTGTTGTTTATTTCCAATTCTTCCAGTAGGTCCAGTCTTGTAAGGTTGTTTGAGGTGATGTGGTGTAAAATTTTAGCTTCTTTGTTTTTCTCGAATTTGTGGTTATGTTCAAATAAGTGGTGGCCAAATGCTGATTGAGTGGGTCTGTTAATGTGTTCTTTAATTCTGGTGTCAAGATTTCTAGTTGTTCTGCTTATATATGATGTATTACATTCAGAGCAACATAATTTGTAGATGCCGCTTTTTAATACGTCTGGTGTAGTGTCTTTAGTGTTGTTAAGATTGAGGTTTTGTGTGAGCCGTAAGTTATTTTCATATCAGGGTGATAGATTTTTTAAAGGATATCTGTGTTTTTTTTAAGGTTGTTGTTTATGAAAGGTATGCAGATAAATTTTTTGTCGGTTTCTTTATTAATATTAGGGTAGTCATCTTCTTTTAGTTTTTTATTGTGTTTTTTTAATAATAGAATGAATTATGTAGGGATTATATCTGCTCTTTAGGGTTATGAACTCTAGAAGTTTTTCTCTTTGAAAATTTCTATTGTCCATTGGTATGTTAATTAGTCTATTGACAAAGCTATAATATGCTGCCATTTTGTGTTGGATATGGTGACATGAGGATTCGTGTATAGTATGGTCTGTTTGTGTGGGTTTTCTGTATATGTCAAAGATGAAATTGTTGGTAGTTTTAGTAATTTTTAGATCGAGGTAATTGATAGAATTGTTTTTTTCGTGTTCTATTGTGAATTGGATTCTAGAGTTTAAACTGTTTAATTCTGTTAGAAGTGTGTTAGCTGTGTTCTAGTTACCGCCGAGAAAGACTAAACAGTCATCCACGTATCTAAACCAATTACAAATGTTTTTGTGGTTTGGTATTATTGTTTTTGTTTCTAGGTTGTCAATGTATATGTGGACGAGTAAAGAGGATAAGTTATTGCCCATTGCCAAACAGTCAGGTTGTGAATAATAATTTTCATTGAATAGAAAAAGTCTTGTGATAGGCAAAATGTAAGTATTGTAATGTAATTGTTCGTATCGGTGTCAGTAAAAGGATAGTTTCGTGATGGTCGACGTTGCTGTATAAGTTAGTAATATCTAAGAACATATGGTTGCTAGTTGGGATTTTTGATTCTTTTAGTTCTCTTATGAGTTGGTTTGAGTTTTTAATGGCATGTTGAGGAGTGTAATGTGTCAGTGTGTTAAATAGTTTTAGGAGAAATATTGATTGGACTGGTATGGGTGAATTAATGAATGATACTACTGATCTTATTGGAATGGAATTTTTGTGGATTTTTGGTAATCCATATAATTTGACTATTCGTGGATTAGTGTTTTTGGTGCGTTATGTTTTATAAGGAAAGACTTTTTCGAATTTATTAAGGTTTTAAGTTTGTTGTGGAATGTGGTGAGCAGGTTTTTGTTTAGTTTTTTGAAAGAATTATCTGTTAAAAAGGTTTCCACTTTGTGCAGGTAGTCTTTGTTTTTCATAATTATTAGGCAATTGCCTTTGTCAGCTTTAGATATTATGTTTGTTCTCTGAGATTTTTTGGCGGATTTTTTTTAGTGTTTGTTCATTATTGATTTTTGTGTTTTTTGTTTGGTTTTGGTTCTCTTTAAAAACGTGCATGTGGTCAGAGGACATATTTCCTATAATAATATTTTATTTTCATAGAGGTAGTTGCTTCAACAATTTTTAAATTGTTGTCCTCTTGTTTTACGAGTTTAATGAATTCAGTTAAAATAAAACGCATTTTCATAAATTGAGTTACAATATTGATCTGAATAGAAACGTACAATTTTTTTTTATTTATTTACAACTTTATTGGTGTTTACCAAATGGTGGGAATTCAGCGAGCTCAATTCCACCAACAAAAGAAAAGAAAACAACAGTAAACAAAATAAGGATTATTAAAAGTTAATAATTATTGATGTAGTTGGTTGTTATGATGTGCATAGTTCAACTAAAAGAATGCGTTGCATTTCGGTGCGAAACCTATTTTTGTTGCTAATGCTGAATGCTTCAGACTATCTATTGTACCCATGTGGAGCCATGTATGTAAAACTACCTTCAAATTTAGTTGTAGAATGTGGTCGTATGCTGAAGTGGTTGACAGTCCATAAGTATTAAGCATTATAAATAATATAATTCCCAGTAACTATACATCAGATAATTTAGGATTATAAGGAGTTATATATAATATAATATATATATATATATATATATATATATATATATATATATATATGTATATAATATAAATAAATACAAGTACAATGTAAGTGTACATTTACATAGGCATATCTGATTACAACAATAAGCAAGCAGCGCAAGAGACCCAAATAGTGCAATTAACATGCACGCATGTATATTTGTACCTTTATGTACTTGAAGTAATAGCATAAGAAATTACCGCACCTAAGAACTTAAGTGTTCTTGTATGTGCAGCAAGATTTTCATGTTAATTTAATGCTGTAATAGATTACATTGTTGAAATGTAATTCGGTGTATTATTAAACGATAATTATTTATAACATTAATCTACTAACTTCAATTGAGTTATGAATCATATGATTAAATAAACTGTTTATGTTGTTGCAAATCTATGTTGAAGTCTAATTTAGTTTGTTGTTATTATTCATGCACCAAGTTTATTATTAAAACCAAGTTAAACATTCTGATTAACATTTAATTCAGGTGTATAAACTAAGGAATCGATCAATAAGTTTAGAAGAGTGTTTATGTAGTTCAAAAAGAAAAATATGAAAAGAAAAATATAAAACAGTAATGATGTATTAAATAAAGAATAGTTTGTTATTTGTCTCTCCTGTAGAGGAAACAAATGTTAGCTGGATAGTTTACCAATATATATGCTTCTATTTTTTTAGAGAATAATCTTGCATTATTAAAATGTTTTAGTTCAATTGGTAGAGTATTATATAAAGTAATGCCATAATATGTTAGTGATCGTTGCTTTTTTGCAGTATTTATAGAAGGCAATGTATATTTATATGTGGCCAGGCTTCGCGTATTCATTTCATGTTTTAGGATGTGCCGGTATGAAAGCTTTTATAAATGAAATTGTATACTGATTTTATATAATTCTGTTTAACATTAAGCTTCTTAGTTTCTGTATATAGACTGAGTGTAGGATATAATTTGCTTTTGTTGTACATAATTTTTAAAATAAATTTATGTACAATTTCTAAGGGTTTTATAACATTGTCATATCCATCCCTCCAACAGCAGATTGCATATGTGATTATTGAGTGTACTAATGCGTAGTCTATCCTCCGTAGTAGAGATATGTTTATAAAATTACGAGCTCTAAAAAGAATAGGAGTTATATTATGTAATTTTTTAATCAAAGATTCTATTTGTTTATTCCATTTAAGGACTTGTGATATAAATTCTAGGTAGCGTAGTTGTCTGTGCATGACTTTGTCGTTGCGTTGAGTAAATGCAAACGTGAGTGGTTTGTGATATGTTAGAATTGTGAAAGAACGTCCTTCGAGAACGTGTGCAAAATGTTTTACAGCTAAATACATTGCTAATAGTTCTCTGTCGTATGTACTGTATTTGAGCTGAGCTTCATTTAATTTTTGTGAAAAGAATGCTAAGGGTTGCACAATGTTGTCTTTCACTTGTTCTATTACGGAACCGACAGCTGCATTGGAGGCGTCTACTGTTAAAATTAATTTAGTTTTATCGCTACTGTCAGGATGAACTAATAAAACTGCCGTGCCTAGTAGGTTTTTGCAATTATTAAAGGCTTCTGTGGATTCTGTTGACCACTTAATTTCAGTTTTGTCATTTTTCTAATTGGGACCTTTTAATAATTCAGTAAGTAAATATTGTGAATGTGCAGCGTTTGGCAAAAATCGTCTGTAAAAGTTCAGCATGCCTAGAAATCTGCGCAATTGTTTTTTGGTTGTTGGAAGAGGCATGTCAGTTATTGTTTGCACACGATCTGGCAATGGTTTAGTGCCTTCTTCTGAAATTTCGTATCCAAGGAATGATATTTTGCTTACACCAAATTCACATTTTGATGGATTAAGCGTTATATCGTATTCTTGAAGTTTTTCAAATACTTGATGTAAATGTTGTTTGTGTTCCTTTGTAGAAGTGGATGCGATGAGTACGTCGTCTATATATGCATAAACGGAAGGTAGGTCGCGGAATACTTCGTCTATAAACCTTTGAAATGTTTGTGCTGCATTGCGTAGGCCGAACATCATGACCGGGAATTCAAATAGTCCAAACGGTGTGATAATCGCGGTTTTTTCAATGTCTTTTGGTTCTACGGGAATTTGATTATAGGCTCTAATTAGGTCTAACTTAGAAAAAATTTTCTTGCCTTGTAATATGTGACTAACATCATGGATGTGTTTTATTGGATACCTATCGGGTTTAGTGACCGAATTTAGAGATCTATAGTCGCCACATGGTCTCCAACCTCCATCTTGTATTACTATTAAACTAATCAATTATTTTTCTTAAATTTACCACTAAAGTCCATTTTAGCGGTGCTCCAATATATTTCACGATTTAATCCATTGCGGTTATAACTGTATCTAATTTAGTCAGATGTTCCATTGTTATGACTTTAATTAATCAATTTTGATGTTTTATAATCACCACACCATCATGTGTCCATACTGTACTAAATTTCTCTTTGGCCTTTTTTAAAATTTTGACACGAATAGGGGTTAGATCTTCTCGAATAGAGATGGCAGTTCCTTTTAACTTTTTTTTAATGTTAAATACGGTTTGCCTCGCACTATGTTACAAATTTCACCAGAATTGCTCGTGTATGTTGACCATTGTTGGGTCCAATCCGATGACATCTATCGATGTCAATCAAAGAAATAGAATTACCAGTTTGAAGCTTGTTTTGTAGTAGCATAAGAATAATTTCGTCTGTATTTTTCTTAGGTTGTTCTAGGACACCAAAAATTCGCAAATTATTTCTACGTGAGTATTGTTCTTGTTTATCAAGTTCTATTTGTAATTCACGATTTTTTTGCATTAATCGCTTGTTGTTTCCTGCTAGTTCTTCATTTAGCTTTAAGGCTGCATCAAATCTTCTTATTATTGCAGGTGCTTGTTTAAAACTGAATATGCAGTTTGCACAAAAATAAAACATCGTTCTGTTAGTCTTTTATCTCATTACTTTTTTTCAGATGCAGTAAGCGTAATGCACGTTTCATGCGCTATATCCCTGCATGAATCACAAGTCATATCTTTTCTTTATCTATATCAAGCGCCTTGTTACATTCTGTACATTTCGTTGAATGTCCCATCATTTTTCTAGCACAAACAAGCAATTTCTCTACTTTATACCAATATTTCTTTAAATTCGCGACCATGCGGTATCCACTGAAAGTAAGGTTAAGTATTTAATTTAATAATCAATAATATATATAATACTGTATAGTATGATCATAGAATAATTATAGAGAGAAGTGCCGTTCTAATGTATAAAATTACGCTGGAATTTATAGATCGCGTTTACTTCACCAGAGGACGCAACCTGTATCGTTTGCTAAATTTATATTAGTAAGTAATCTACTTTATACTAGGTGGCGCAAGCAGAGAAGATTTATTTGTAGTAATCTTCTTAGAGAAATTTGTATAAATTGTGGTATTGAAGTATCTTATATAGAATTTGATATCAAAGTATTCCTTTATTGAATAGAATTCCAGAAATTTATCCTTGTAAATAGCGCATTGTCATAAAATAATTATTGTATCATATTAATCATTAATTAATACACAAGAATGCCAGGAGCATTGCATTTAAAGGATAGTCTAAATAAATAAGTGTAGATATTCTTTTTCAATTTCATGGTTTGATTTACTTTATTAAAATTCAAAACCTTTGGATTCGATAAGTGTATATGTTCATAGAATAATTACAAAGATATATCAACGGACGGTGACTTGAAAACGCATAATTGGGATATCAATGCTAATTTTTAATGTTAAATTATTTGGTTCCCTAATTATTTTAAAGATAAAGTGTAAATCAACATATTGTAGAGAAAAAATACTGCATTCTCCTATACCATTGTTTAAAATTTTTCTTTCTTCGGAACAGAAAGACGGAAGAAATAAGATTTGTTTAAAGAAAATATTTACGTAACGATAAATACTTAGTGGACTCAGATAGCAAAGTATACTTACAGCAAGTTCGCTGATAGCTTACAAAAAGTCTGTTCAATTGGTAGCAAAATTGCAAAGACAAGTCTAAAAGTTATCGCAAGCTTGCAGTAAGTGTGCAAATCAAGCCCATGGTGCTCTTTAAAATTACCTATTGCAAGTCTTCTACAATTACTTCAGACAAGTCTTCGTTAGTGAACAGCTAGACCTCTGTAAGTCTCATATACACGTTTTTGAGAGTGAATAGCATGTTTCCTGCAAACCTTTGATAGTGAATAGCAGCTTCTGCAAGTCTCATGCAAGGTTTTCTTAGTGAAAAGTTCTCTGTCTCTTAGACGTTTTTGATAGCAAATAGAAAGTACCCCTGCAAGCCTTAGGTTAGTGTTTGATAGTGAATAGTAAGGCCTATGCATATCGACTTTAGTTCCGATTTTTGTGTTGACTGTAATCTGTTTTGATTGGACCTGTTACTTATAAAATACTAAATTTTGAAATCTTCGTATATAAATTCTAAATGTCACAAGCATGTAAATTGTAATATTAGAAATAAATTTCTAGCATATATCTCATTCCAACGGATATAATAAAATAGATTTAGTACCTTTTAAATGAAAATCTTTTTACTATACCTAAACAACATATGGGTCACATCTGATAATTGCTCATTCTCATTTTTCAAGCGACAAATGCAGTGTACCTTATCTATAAACCAAAAGCAGTACAATTTTTACATTTAAGCAATGTCAAATAAATATTTACCAAGTTATACCTACATTTAGCTTTTTCATTAGTAATGTTTTAGAAGAAAATCTCATCAGTTTTCAAACCTGTAGCACTAGCATTATTATAAAATAATAACAGTAAGAGTACAATACAATAACGAATACAATAAAAATGATATCATACATGTCTATTAACAGAAATTTATAAATTACATGTTGAAATGCAATAACAAGAAATTTAATTCTAAACAACATCATTTGTAACATTAAAAACAAATATTTTTATATTTCCTATTACTGTACATACTAACTATAGGCATACTGTTAGTCTAGACATAGAATGGTGAGGATAGAAAAGCGCTGTTGTAGTTATTTTTCTAAATGGCCTGCCAATGATAGGCAGACAAGTACTTGTTATAAAATTACTACATACAATATGGCATACCGTTTGTATACGCACTAGCACAGCTACAGTGGATAATACTCCCTGTGTTTGTTGTGGTTTGTTTAGTATTCTTCTTAATCTTCTTTGGGGATTAAACCACTCATAGTTTTTAAAATTATCTTTATTAACGTTTCGATCCATGACCTAGGATCGTTTACAAAATAATTATTTTGAAAACGATCCTAGGTCATGGAGAGAAGAAGATTAAGAAGAATACAGTGGATAAATCAGAATAACATTTCATAAATCCTATTTAGTTTAATAATTACCTTGTTTAAGGCATATGTAAATAATATGTACTTAATCTTTTCATCACTTTAATGTATAACAAGGACTTACATATGTATCCAATCAGAAACATGGAAAATTCTTCTATTCAAATTCACACCCATCAACAAGCACACAAAGTGTTTCTATAAGCTGCAAGGAAATATTATTGTGAATTTCATTTAAACGTAAAAAACAGCATGATTAAAATTGTATTTAATCATACTTAAGAACAATAGCTATATATAGGGGCTGGTCTCATCACAACAATCTGTCAAGACAATATGACAAACGTGTTCTTACTAGTTCAACACATCTTGTCGTGTTTCAATCTCAATTATTGTCTTATCTCGGTAATCTAAATAGGGCTGTCGAATTAAGACTCCAAAATTGTTTTGAATCTACAGTATCAATAAGTGATATTTGTCTGTATTGTAAATTGAATGTAAATATTTGATAAGAAGCTAACTGATACAATTAGGTTTAATGCATTTTGAATAAAAAATAACATACATCTCCTACACTAAAAATAATGGGTAAAACATAAATTTTTGTAAATACTACAAACATTACATAGGTAATGTATTTTAAAACACATGTTGTCAGTAACTTATTTTTGTGAGAAGTAATTGAAAGAATTCAATATAATTCATATGCTCAAAATCAGAAGTGAATGTGTTCACGTCATAGGTTTCTGTTCAGCTGTGAACATACATGAACAATAAATACATATATGTTTTGCTTATGTAACAACATAATTAAAATATAAACAACACGTATAACAATCTGGAAAATGATTAGTCATTCATTCTCTAATACCTGCTGTATATAATACACCAGCAACTAGTGACAAACTTGTGTAACGATCGTATACAGTATGCTCTTTAGGGTTCCGAACATTTGGATTGATGTCAGGTAGAAATTATAGAGTATCATGGGGGTCTTATCATGAAAACTGAATTTCAATTTGCATGCAAAATGCATCTTTTTGAATGATCGTATTCAGTATGCCGTTTTGGTTGTCATTAAATAATTGTTTAATTAGGTATAAAAATCGGTCACAGTCATCAGATAAAACTTGTTAAATGAAAATTGCATATTTGCAAAAATTACTAATTTCAAAATGTTTCACTTTCTAAAATTATTCGTAATTACCTTTATGCCGTTTGAAAAATTACCTAATTAAACAATTATTTAATGAAAACCAAAAGGGCACATACCAAATTTTCATAACCCTAAAGGGCGTACTGTATACTATTATTACACATTATCTATCACTAACTGCAGGTCCAATACCACCTACCATGCGGTGTCAGTGTAATTGTGAACAATAAGAGTCCAAAAACTTATTTTTTAAAATAGTTGTTTCATTCTAAAATTAAAATTACAACAAACATTTTAGTAACTAATGCTATATAAAAAGCAAAAACTAGTACAAGAACTGTTCTTACTAATATCGCAATTGATTATACTAAATACATTCAACTTTTTTTTCTTTCCCTTGTTTGAGAATAAAACCACTTGTAGTTGTTGAAATAGTCTTTATTGGCGTTCCGATCCATGATCTTGGATCGAAACGACAATAAAGACTATTTCAATTACTATAAGCGGTTTTATTCCCAAAGAAGAGAAAGAGGAATAAACAACAAACCACACCAAACTTACAGGGAGTAGATTCAACTTTATTAAAAATCTACCAAATGCTGCAATATTATTTTCCCATACCACACTCCTACAAATTAAAAGTAACACGATAATTTAGGACAAGTGCAGCATAGGAAAAATTACATAATTATCACCACATGGTTACAATACCAATTTCATTTGTATCTCTGTTAAATGGTAATGTTTTTAATTCTGACAATTTATTTACTAGGTATATTTCTAAAAATGTGCTGCTACAAAATAGTTCACAAAAATTATATTTCTTCATAAATCCTTTATCGATTAATGTCATACATTGTAAAGATTCACAAAAAAGCATAATAAAATGCATAATTTTCTATCATCATTCTTTAACTGCAGCAGTTATTTGTCAAGAGGCATAACAGCAACTAACTAAAGGACCTATAGTATGAGGCAGTAAACAATCTGGCTTAGAAATAAATAATTTTGTTGAATTTTGAAATAAAGGAGTAGAATATGGTAATTCACCAAGTCTATTGCCAACTTGTGGTGACTTATCTGTCTTCCTAATATTTTTTTTTGAAATTGCAAATAGTATTCAAATGGAAAAGCACTGCAAGAATCCAGTGTGCCAAAATTGATCACATCATCAGCAAGATGAAACAAACTATGAAAAATACGTGCTTTCTATTGCACGCATAAATATTTTTGAAAGAGGATACAGCTATAACTTTCCCATTACATTCTAAACCATTTTTAATGAAGGAAACAGCCTAAAAATCAAATGTCTGTAAAAATGTTTGATAGCTTGCAAATTTTTAAATCAAAATAGATGTTGATATGAAAAGTAATATAAAAACCAAATAAAGCATTCCACATTGAAGCTAATAGAGGCCACAATTCACCAGTGCTACATTTGAAATGTGGTAAACCATCAATAACTATAAGCAGAACAATATTGGAAAAATATGAGAAATATGGAGATTAGAAATTAGTTTTCCAATGCCAACTTTGATTCCAAAATGAGTACTCACCGGATTCTACAACTTTTACAACTACAGATGTCATTGTTTTACGTAAGATTCGAGGCTCAGTTGGATGAACAAAACATTTATATGTCCTCAAAATGCATGAGTGCAGATAACTCTATTTGAATATAAAATTCAGCACACCAAATGTTTTAAAGATTAACTTAACACTTCACTTTCTGAGAATCTATCAGAACTGTTTTCATAATCGGATTCAACTGGGGAAAGTAAACCATTAACTAAATCAAACTGATCTTGCAATTGCAAAACTGGTTTGTCTACAACAACGTGCACATCAAAATTTTCAAAGTGATCCGCTACTTCTTGTAAATAGGTTTGTTCATCATCCATATTTCTATTAACTAAGATTGATGATGGTATTATGTAGTGCAATGTGCTATGCAAAATTTTTGTGATATACTTTTTTGTTGACAACACAAGTTGAGAAAAAATAATTTCAAAGTTTGTATACAAACTTAAATAATTTTGAATTGAGGATTCAAGGATAATCACTCTTTCGAAGCATACTATTTCTTTCTTCTTTATTAATAGGTACTTTATACCATATTTAATAAACGTACACTTACCTTCATCAAACTTGTTTAAGCACAAAGGGACGAACTGTATTAGAAAATTACTACAATAATTTGAAAGTTTAGTGTTACTTCTATGAAAGCAAATTATTGAAAAATTTAGTAAGATCACAATGGACACTCTTGCAACTCATCAACTTCAAAAACCAACAGACATCAAACATGCTGCAATACTTTTAATTTCGGATCGTGTTTATTTACATTGTAATATCTTCTACTAGAAGAGAACCATTTACATTTCTTGTATATTTTAATTTCAATTAACTTGTCGATTATATAGTGTCTGTGTTCCTTGCAGTGATGAGCAGGTCAGGTACTATTCACTTTTTCAAGATGTTTCTCTATCTTCTTCTTGATTTGTTTTGTTAAATGTTTTTTAAAATACAAAACAATAAATTGCTTTTCAAGAATTTTCAGACACTCGTCAATGATTTTAGGAAATCTTCAGATGGTGCACAAAGACCACCAGCTATGATGCTTTCATACATTTTATTAATCAAAAGTAGCTGTGATTGATCTGTAAGATCGATGTCTGTTGATAAATATAATTTGCAGTCCGGGCATTGGAAATGTTTCAAACATTTGAAAGCTAAATATCCTGCGAAGTATGTTACTGTACAGTCTTCTAAGTTTGACATCTGGTTAGAATTGGTTTCGTCTGATGAAGAGGTTGTTGCAGATGATGCAGCATCCGATTCGTCACTATTGCATACACTATCTTCGTATGTGGGTAATTCAAGAGTTGTATCGGAATCATCCTCACAATTAGATGATTTAGGTGGTGTAATTAAAGAAGTAATTGCATTACTTCTAAATAATGTTCTAAAAATTTTAGATGTCGGATTTCTGGAAAATCCTCCCCGTTGCCTATAAACTGAAAATCTGTTTTCTAGTACGTCTTGATTTAATCTATTAGTTAGAAGATATTGAATATTGTGTTGCAGTTTTTCAGTTTGAAATAATTCTGTAACAGCATTGATTGTTTGAACAAGTCCATCAATACATGGTGGCCTAGAGATTTTATTTGTTTTTAAATCTACCTTGGAAAGTTTTGGTAATGTAACTAACGCTCGTTGAAATATTTCTTTAGCACTTGTATTTACATCAGAAAATGCTGATGTGTAGGGGTTAGCAGCAAACAACCTTTTGCTATTTAAACAATCAAATAAATGATTTAGCAATTCAACAAAGTCTGCAGTATCAAGAGCAGTTGAAGATATTAAATCATTTGTTTGAACAGCTGTTCTAATTGTGGATGATACTGTGTGACTTAGTACCTGAACAGCTAACTTCACTCTCATTTTTTGGAATGTATTTGGATGAATATGAGCATCTGTTATTTTTGTTAGTGCTCTAGCCTTTTCGTTATTTTTATCTATTTCATATACTTTACGTATATCTGAAAAGATATTCTTCTGTCACCATCGAAAAAATCACCTTTTAATAGATTATTTCTAAAGTTTTTTATAAGATGGGGTGTATCATACAAAACAAAAATTTTATGGTCTTTATACATAAAATATGGGGCTTCTGCGGTTACTTTCAACTTTTTCAGAGCAGTGCGATTATTACTACCTTGATCACACACACATGCCTTTGGTATTAGGCCACATTGAAATAATGTTTCCACATGTTCCATAATTAATAGATATAAATTACTGCCTTTCATTCCATTATGTGTTAAAAAGTAACTAAACGGTAGCTTCCAAGTAGAATATAACCCTCTTACCATAAAGACAAGGGCATGTTTTGCTGTATTATTTGTTCTTCCCAAATGACCCATGTCTTTATACTCTTCTATAAAATCCATCTTTTGAAAATTCAATATTTTCTTTCAGTGACATTTCGTCAACGCAAAGCACAACTGCTCTCTCTAGATCGGACTTGTCATCAAACTTTAACTTAATTTGATTAAAAAATGGTTTACATAATCCAGGAGTAAATTTTGAAGAACCAATCCAATGTCGAATAGTAGAAGAACCAAGTAATACAACTCCTTTTGCTCTGAGGTAGTTGTAAATGGTAGGAGATTTATAAAAGGTCATCATTGAAAATCTTTTCTCAGCAGCATTATTCTATGGTATGATCTAGAATTACTAATTATTTACACTGAGAATTAGGATGAATTAAATAATTTGGAGCGCGCTGATGAACACCTCATTCATCCCACATAACCTCACTATTCTGTTCCATTTACAACTTCGGGAGCTGCATAAGCTGCAGAACCAAAGTAAGTTTGACTAAGTACACGACGTCCATCTGAATCTACACAAAAACGAGCAAAACCAAAATCTGCCAATTTAACATTAAATCGTCTCAATAGTAAAATATTTTCACATTTTAAATCTCTATGAGCAGTATTTTTACTGTGTAGCTATTGTAAACCAGTTGCCATTTGTCGAAACCATAATTTTGATTGTTGTTCAGAAACAACACCATTTTTCTTAATAAAATCTAATAAATTGCCATTGTCTGCATACCTCATAAAAATAAAAACTCTGGGACCTCTTTGTAATATGCTATGAACTTGAATAATGTGTGGATTTTCAATTTTTGTAAGAATATCTAATTCGCATGGAAAGAATTTATCAAAAAAAATTTTGAGGTGCTTTTTCTTTGTCAAATATCTTGCATGCCAGACGCATTTTATTGGTTCCCACTCCTGTTGCATTGTCGACATATTCAGCAATATGCATAGAGAACCATAGAGAACATAAGGCGATTTTTCGCGACATAAACTAACATACTTAATTATGTGTGTATGTGTTAAACTTGCGTTTTGGCGATAGAATTTACTGGAGGGGAAATTGTACAACACCATTCTATCAGATAAACGAACATACCCTGATCTGTGCCAGGTTATGTTTGTGTATGTTAAACACTTGACTTTTACCGGGTAATTATTCAAAGCGAGGTTAGGAAACTACAATACGTTTTCGCGGTGCCGCACAAGTAAGTATTTTTTAAATAGTGGGGGGGGGGATACTTCAACATACCATACTCGAACAAATCAAGTCTGTTGCGAAAAATCGCCTATACAGTAAGAGAGTCATCCAACCCAATTTAAAAAAGTGGGGACAACAATTGCGGCTAAAACCGGTGGCGCCTCTAGGGACTACCGATGAAAACAAGAGCTAATAGCGGGAAATTCAAAATACTGACACTAAGATTTACCTAAAAACTTATTTTCAAAACTCAACAATATGTATGAAACAGGTTGAATTAAAATTCATTCAAGCATATATGGTAAATAAATGAATTTTAATTCAACCTGTTTCATACATATTGTTGAGTTTTGAAAATAAGTTTTTAGATAAATTTATTGATGGGACCAAACAAAAAATTAATAATGATTTATTGATGTAAATATTCTTTATTATACATCACACTCAGCAACAGTACAAAACAATAAATCAATAAATAACCTTAATGTATCATAAATATAATACAGATGCAATCATTATATCAAGTTTAATTAAATAAATAATTAAAATATATAGAGATTCCGTTTGTTAATTAATTAAATCTATTATAGACATGCATTAGTCAATATCTATAAAAGCTAATTTAGAAGTTTCGACCTTTTTTTGTATTGTATTAAATAGTTTTGTTAGTACAGAGATATATATGACAGAGATTCAGTACCTAAGCAAAGTTTGTGAGACTGAATACATAAATAGTTCAACAGAAAACTGTGAATAGTAAACTAAGTTATAAATACAATACATTTATAAAAAATTGCAAAAAAAATAAAAAAATATTTATCTAGAAACTGACAATAAAAATGGTCAAGTTCAACCTAAAATTGGGTCTTGAAAAGCATTAGTAAATGTAACATTATTTTTTTTCATATTATCAAGTAAATATTTTGTAACACGTTTTTCATATAATCTAAATGCTGTTTATAGTTTTATAGCAAGCAGGTAAAGTATAGAAATGCCTTGAACCTAAATAAGAAACATAATGTTGAGTAAGGCCCGGTTTTTCAATTCTGGTTTAAACTGAGTTTTACCGAACCAAGTTTATTTTCTGATCTCAGTTCAGCCCGTGGTCGGTATTTCAAACTCCAATTTAGCTGAACCTAGATTTTATTTTCTTAAAATTAGGTTGGTAGGAGATTTACCAAACGCGACTGCGAGAATAGTTTGACGATAATTTCGTTGTTGTTGACATACTGAATTGTAATTCTTTTGAATTTAATAAACATTCTTTAAAAATGGATAATGCTAAAAGGGCAACAAATTTTAGTAGAGCAGAGGAGCAACTATTGGACCATATTTTAGTAAAACACCATCTACTATATTTCTGTATTACTTATTTTGTTGAAATTATCTAATTTTAATAATTGGAGCATAGATAAATAAGAGGAGATCCTCCGTTGGATAGGGAAGAATGGGCACTAATTTACGCGCATATGCGGTAGCGCACAGAGGCGCTGCAGTATCATGGAACTATATTTATGTAGCCTTCATATGTCTCCGTTTATCTATGAAGAAGTATAAACAACCTAACCTCTATTCTATTTGTTTTGCTTGGGAAGCTTACTGTATGTTCTCTATGAATTGGAGATAAATCGTTAGTGGTAAAACACTGAAAAATATTGGAATGTAAGAAAACGGATGCTGTTTCATCACAAGCTAAACAAGCAGGGTGGAAATTGCTAGCTGATGAAATTAATGTTAATAGCAATACTTTTCAGAACCACCTAACTCTTCATCGGAAATACGAAAACTTAAAAGAGCGATGCAAAGAAGCATTTTCTGATGAAAAATGTTACAACCTAGGTACAGGAGGAGGTCCTGCATCTGTCGTTAAAATTACCGAAACGGATCTGCACACTAAGGAAATGTTAGGTGCACAAGTGACAGGCCTACAATCAGAATTTGATGATGATGTGGAAGTCTAAAGGTTTATATTATATTTTATCATGCAAAAGAGTTCTAATAATAGTTTCCTATCTCAGAGCAAATGATAAATCACGTTGAAGATGACGACGAAAATGAAATAGTGGAATTCGCTTATGAATCACAATTCTCCGATACACATATCACTGAAATCGTTGGATGTAGTAGTGCAACAGTTAGTAAGATATTTTATAAATCAGAAGCACCTAGAAATACATGGGCAACTTACACACCCAGCATGTTAGAAAAACCTAGGAGCATGCAGTTGATGCCAGCACCATTACAACACAAAATAAGTAAGCATTCTCAATTTGTATTTAAAAAATTACTTATACAGTACATATTTTGTTTTTAAGTAATTGAAGAAACTTAAAGTGGGACCAAATAAAATAAAGAACCTTCTGCAAAACAGGATATCCATAATAGACCAAATACAAGTATGTAAAATCATTTTTTTACTTTAATATTTAACTGTAGACAGGCTCCACAAGAACTAAGCGGAACAATACAGTAGATGCCTGGAATTCTGTTGCAGAGACAAAATTAGAATTAATAAAAATGTAGAAGCGAATTTTAATAATGGATATGGAGCATAAAAAGGTGGAACATGCACTGAAAGTGCAGCATTTAAAAGAAGAGCATGAATTAAAATTAAAATCGCTCCAATTAGATATTAAGATAAAGGAGAAGCAACTTCTTTAAACAACATTCTTTAATGTTAAACAATATTTTTATTTACATTTATGTATATAGAATAACTTATAAAAGTGTATCATTAGTGTTAAATAGTTACATGATTTAAAAGGCTGTAGGATGTATAGTTCAAACGCTGGATTTTTTTTCAGTCACATGATAACAAAGATCCTCGTTTATTTCATTTGAAATTGTTAGCGACGTGTTTCTACACATAAAAAGACAATCACAATATCATTTACAATTCTACTCCATGCTAAATTATAATCAAAACAGAATTGTTTGTCTTTGAGTATAGCCTGAAATTGACACGTGACTGCATAGGTTCAGCGTTTCAACTACATGTTATTGATGTATCATAATGTGTATTATGTTTAGGTTGTAATTTTTTGGGTAAGATTTTTGTTTTAGTGTTCTTAAAAGTTTCTGTTATTATTTACTTACAGGTTTTGTATTATATATTTACTTAAAACCTTCTTAACAGCTTTATATTTCTTTATACCTGTTTATTAATAAAACATTATCAGAATTTTATTTTATTTTCAGTATGTGGGAGCAATAAATTATATACAATCAAAATATACAGTATTTAATACCTACCCACTAAGCAGAAAACAATACTTGAATATTGCAACAACATTACAGTGTAAAGTAGCAAAAATACATTATAAATTTAACGTTATGTGCATGTCGCAGTGACAATACAACTAACTTCACAATTATAGGATTATACAATATTGCTGCAATAATCTGTAATGCTGCATGTAGTGGGTATTAAACTTAATTACCTACGTGTAAAATGCTAATTCAACTAATCTCTGAAAAGTACTCATTAAATAAATTGTTTCTTATAAAATTGTTAAGATGTATATTGAATTGTGCAGAGAACCCGGCCAAAGTGCTACTATATTTTGTATTCTTAAATCTGGTCCAGCAATATTTTGAACATTAAAAGAAAAGAAATTTTTCCTATTTCTAAACGTTTCCGCATTGTCGCCCCCGGGTAATTGAATCTTAACATGGGAACAATCAAGAGCACCTATACATCTAGGAAATGTAGCTATATTAAAGATTTCTTGACCAATTTTCAATATTTCCTGATTAGTGCTTGGCATCTTAATATAGTGTGAGCGTAGTTGTGCTAAAGCACAAGAAACTTTATAAATTGCCTTGCTTGCAGTACTCATAAATTCCCATAAAATCACCAACAGCAACAAGAAAGGATCCTTTTGCATAAAATCGCATGGTTAAAAGTACCATTATAACAGGCGAAATTGCACGATTCCTAAAAACAAATATTGACAAATCTATACATTTTAAATGAAATATATATTACCTATTAGTATTGGAACTAATTGCACCACCAATTTCATTTACAATCCTGTAAACAGTTTCTTTGGACAGGCGAAACCTCAAAAAGAAATCATAATTATCCCACCTTTCAAAATGGTCTGTTCTTTCTCTAATGGTGGATAATCTCATTGGCCTAATCAAATAATTTAGATACTCCATTATATCTTCATCCTCTAACATAAAATCAGCCAAAGCCAATTCCATAATTTAAAAGTAAACAACTAGATATATACCTACTGACAAATCTGAAAAGTTATTGAGGTTAGATTTATTGGTTCACTCACTGAACTGGTATTGAAAAAACTAATAAACCGCAGAACGTAGTTTAAACTATGAACTCGGTTTAAACCTTAATTGAAAAACTGGCCCTTAATGTCATAAGCGGTCGAGTAAGTCCTGATTGGTTTTTTATGTATTAATCTAGTGTAATAAGAGTGCATATACATTTTTTAGGGTGGAGATTTTTGTACAGAACCAGTAAAGTACATTAAAGTATTCTAAGTGATAGTAAATTAGTCTCCGAAAATAGGATATCTGACAGAAAATATATATCTTTTTAGGCATGACTTTGAAAATAAACTTGTGTGCTATTAGTAAAGGCAACAAAGTAGTTGAAAAAGTATCATCCCAAATACAATACCGTATCTAATAATAGACTCCACAAATGCATAGTAAATCATCGTAAGAGATAAAATACTTCTTAATTGGTAGAATTTATAAATCAGTATCTGATTTTAGATGTAATGTATGCAATATGTGCGTGCCATCTTAAATGTTGGTCTAACATTACAACCAAATATTTAATTCTGCTAACTATCTCAATAACAAGACACGAACATGTAGATCTTATACTGTCTATTTTATGAATGGCTAATTCGTTCCAAGAAGATGGCATACCAGCCAAGCTAGGACAAAATGTAATATATTTTCTTTTATGTAAATTTAAAGTTAGCCAAGTTATTGACTAACCATGCATTAACAAGCTCTATGCCAAGCAGATTTCTTGTTAACTTCAAGCCAATTATTGCCTTCAAAAAGAATAACTGCATCGTCTGCAAATAAAAATAATTTTCCACCGGTGTCGAGTAAAGCTAGATCATTAATGTATACAAGAAATAAAAGCGGACCTAATACAGTTCCTTGCAGAATGCTAAACTCTACCGTCAAAGAATTACTTAGTATACCGTTAAACAAAAACACGTTGACATCTATCTTTAAGGCAGTCCTCCAAAAGTAGATATGCAGTTCCCCTAGGTTATGTAGTTTCTGCAATAATTTGCTGTGAGAAACTCTCGAAAGCTTTACACAAATCAAGGAAAACTGCTACTTGCTTGGAACTATTTTCCATTTTTGAATAGATCGCAATGGTTGCTTCATATAAAGCACGTTCCATGGATGAATTTGTTCTGAAGCCAAATTGTTGCTTAGTCAAAATGTTACATTTTTTGAAGAAAGATGAAAGGAGGATTTTAATGCATTTTTCGAGAATTCTATCGAAAACGGAAGTTAAAGAAATCGAACAATAGATGTTGATAATAGTTTTATCTCCATTTTTGTATAGTGGGATTACAAACAAATTTTTGAAAGCTGTAGGAAAACACCAGAACTAAAACACATTAAATTTTATATTCAAAAACACAAGAATTTGATTTTTTGTTTGTTTAACTAAATTGGAATTTAAAATACTAGACATCGTAAAAGACTGATGTTTTAATTGATTAATAATAGACTCAATTTTTATTAGAATAAGCATTCTTGCAAGTATCTTTTAATTTATTAAAGTTCTTTCCAACAGAATTAAAATCCTTATTAAACAAGGAAGCTATCATTTCTGTATTAGTAACTACACCATCAGTTTCAGTATTGAATACCGATATAATTTACTTGGGAGATATATCACCTTTAGCATCTTTAATAATACGTCATGTCTTTCTAATGTCGACACACGTATAATTAAGTTAATTTCGGTAATAAGTATCTTTAGTAATACGTATTAATGAAGTTAGCTGATTTCTATATTGTTTGTAAGTTTTAATGTTTTAAGTATTGGGATTTTTTGATATAGCATGTTTAATTTATCGCGTATTCGAATTGATTTGAGAAGACCGTTTGTAACCCACGGTTTGATTTTTTTAGGAACTGATGGTAATACAGTTTTAACAGTATTAATCTCAACTAAACTTTCGAAAGTGTTAAGCTTAATTGTCGCCTCATTAGTATTGGTAATATTATTGAAATAGTCATATCAATCAATATTTGAAAGGCATCGATTTATATTTGAGTATAAAACTTTGTGTGATTACTGAGGTTTGAAAATATTATTAGCATGTAATTCAGATGCTTTTGGTACAATGTGTAATGACGTAGAGTAATGATCGGTTATACTGTTATGAATGATATTAGAATATAAATTTAGTTTTAAGTTACTTTTATATAATTTAAAAAAGATATCATCAAGGAAGGTGCTACTAAGGTTTGTAATTCTTGCTGTGGTATTAATTAAAGATAAAAAACCATTTGCTGCTAGTACGTCTAAGTACTTGCTAAAAGTACTATCTCTCTTGCTACAAAAGTCAATGCTAATATCTCCTACAAAAATCTCACACGTGGTAGAGATATTGGAAAAAATTCTGTTTAAGTCTTGTATGAAATTCATTGTGTTTGTAGGAGGTAATCTATAAACAGCAGTAATGCCAATTTTAAGTTACTCTTTTGAATTACTGAATGAATAAATGCATTTTTGGAATAAATAGATTTTGAAATTCAATAATGCAGTTATTAGTAACAAACTATTTTGCCATCATTTTGACTGTACCTGCCTTCACTATAAAAAAACCAAGCAGTTGCGAATAGTAACAGAATTTATATTATTAATTATCAGAGTTTCCAATAAAATAATAACATCGTACGTATTACATTCACTAAGATGGAATAAAAAGAAGTCTACATTTTTCAAAACACTTTTTATATTTAAATGGTAAACGTTAAAACATTTCAAGACTCCAATTCTATTACAAACAAAAGCCTGATCATCTTCAACACAGTCAAAGGAATTAAGTGCAACAGGGTAAGCACTTAAATCATCGATAATAGTTGATAAATCCAGTATAATGTAATAAGAATACTAGTTGAAAACGAATAAAATTATATTATAACAGTATAGAACTTAAGTAGTTGTTATAAAATACCAAAATTAATTGTTCGTAACACTACCGCACTATAGCATATTTACAATAACAAAAATCAAAAATTCAAAATAAATAAATCAAATTAATGTAATCTAAATTAATAAACGAGTTCAAATTATTGTTTGGTTATTACGAGCTCAAGGTTAACAGGTGAACCAGTAAATGTCTATTCATTATTATAAGCTGGTAATTAAAATAGTCATCATCATTAGGTCTTCAGTCCTGGAACTGGTTAGACACGTATCATCATTGTTTCCTATTCTGAACTAACCTACTGATTTCCCTGAAATTTGCACAGTCTGCATCTATCACTATCTGATCTAGGTCTACATCTACTTCTTTTTTCCTATCTCTGCTTGTAATATATCCCATACTATTCCCCAAAAATGCCTTAAAACATATTCTGCCCTTCTATTTCTCTTATCTTTTCCCCAGATATCCTTGTTCCCCAACTATTTCTATAACCTATTTATTATTATCTTTGTCTGTCCATGCTATCGTCCTCATACATCTGAAGCACAGCATTTCAAAAGGCTGCCACCGTTTTTCTGTCTGCGTTTCAGACTGCCCGTATTTCATAGGCATACTGTGCTGTGCTCCACACATATGATTTCAACAATTTCTTCTTGTTCTATGTTTGTTGTCTTTCCTCATAGGCGCTGTTCTTTCTTGTTAGATGCAGTTCGGTCACCTTCTATTATTTTACAATTATATACCCTATTTCTCCAACCTTCAGTGGTTGTGAAGGGAGGTAAGCAGCATGTGGCTGCCAAGTTCCCCCAACACTTAACCATTTACCTATTTAATATATTTTCCAATATATCTTTTTGCACAGTCAACATTAGTTGCAGATATTTCGCAACCAACAACTAGTTGTTTATACTAATCATCAGATTTATCTGTGCTTATATTTTGGTCATTAAGTTTTCCATCTGAAAACTGGTTGGACACGTATCTGCACTTATTTATATTCTGAGCTAGCCTACATAGTTCCCTGAAATTCTCACACAGCATGTGTATACAGCTCGTTCCCCTTCTATTGTTTTCTAATTTTTTGCCCTATTTCCTCGAGATTCAGTGAAGGGGGTTAAGCAACCTGTGGCTACCAAGATCCCCCAGTAAATCCTTTCACACACTTAACATTATTCGAGAATATTGCCCAACCAATTCTTGTAGTTACTTATAATAATCATCATGTTTAAGCACAGTTCTTT
>JARFIW010000320.1:0-49047 GCA_036346225.1 Platerodrilus igneus | reverse complement strand
GAGTGCACCTGATAAATAGGGTGATGTTTTTGCTATTTTGTGCACTGCTATATGCTTAACGCTTATTAGACATTTATTTATATATTTATATAATTATATTTATTTATATTTTATATTTACACTTTATATTTATTAGCATGTATTGCAGTATATTGTGGCATATTTGTTTTGTTTGACGTTCTGTCGCCATTTTGGTTGCAGTATATATTTGTGAAGGAAGAGTAAAATTGTGAAGACTGTAATTATAATATAAATCAGTTAGGGAATGATAGGGAAAGCTAGGGATGGATTTAAATTAGTTAGCTAGATTTGGATAGTTTTAAGACGACCCTTCAGGTCGCACTGGTAAGCAGAGCCGGCGTCTGCTATCCGGTATTAGGGATCCCTCCCCCTCTCACTTTTGCTTGTGTCTTGTTGATCGGGTACACTCCAAAGTCAGCGCTAGGGATACCATTATTTACAACCCTGTTTTTAGTTTTTGTTTTTAGTTTTTGTTTCAGTTTGTCAGATTTTTAGGTTTGTTAGATTGTTAGAGTTTGTTAAGTTTGTTAGATTTTTAGGTTTGTTAGAGTTTTATTTAGTTTTTTGTTTAGGGTGGATTAACTATGAAGTTAGAATGAATTAGAAGCACGATTATTTTTCGCGTTTAAACCCAATGTAGTACCTCCGGGTGGAGCATTGGGGACGTGGCCGCAAGTATAGCGGCCGTTATTCAAATTATAATGCCTGTGAAAACCCCCCGCGCAACCACACGGTGACTAACGGAAATGAAAAGGCAGCAGAAATAGGAAAGGTAAAAAGAGGTATTTTGAAATGCATAAGAGGCACTTCCATGTAAAAGAAAATAGAGAAAGGGCTCGCATTGAGCTCAAGAGACAGAAAAGGTGGATAGCAAAGCACTACTCAAACAGCCAATGTAGTCAGTAGCCCGGAGTGAGGGAAAAATCACTCTTATGTGGTAGACGGGTGTTTCGAGACAAGAACAGGTCTACCGAAAGAAAAATAAGGCAGAAACGGAGACAGCGGGATAAGAAAAAGTAGAGTTTTTGGACAAGCGTCCGAGAGAAAGTAGAGAGTTGTCCCTGTTAAACACAGGTCGGTCTGAAGGACCACCTGCTATATCAATCAGACAAGTTAAGGTATATCATATGTTAAAAAATTACTAGACTCTTAACGGGAACTAGTTCAATCATTTTCCTAACGAATGCATCCACTACGATAAGAAAATCAGACAAAAGTTGACACAACAACTTAAAAGTATCACTACAGATACATTCACCCAAAAACCAACTATTGCAAGGTAATTTTTTAAAACGGTAACGCCCTAAACACACAAAAATGCCTAATTATAAGCAGTTAAATACAGACACACTGTCCCAATATGCTAAAACAACCGAGAATTTGATAAAATATCAGTAAAAAGCGATAGCACCTACCCACAAAGTTCAATAAAAAACTACGAAAAAATGTTTATATGTTATATGACTTAGTAGAAGGAGAAGCAAGTAATGATATACAATAATGTGGGCGACTGTAATAATTCAGAGGAAAAACACATGGAATAGAAAGTCCCAGTTTTTGGCAACTGCGAATATGAGCTATTTTTTACAACGGCATAGGCCGCGTCTCCTATGTGAGCCCAAAGAAAAAAGCATCCACTCAAAACATCAGCTAAAACCAATCATAAAAATTCAATAAGTTATTGCAACCAAAGTTACGTCAATCACCATGTAATCAATGTAAGATAAATACTAAAAACAAAATAATATGGCGTAGAAAAGGTGCTAGGATTAATTAAATGAAGCGACAGAGTTATATTAGAGAATCTATATAACAAACAGATATGTGGCTAGCAATAATTTCAAGGGAAAGTCAACAGGTAGCAAAAAGTTTAATGTAAATAATGTAAAAGTGTAGTAGGTAAGTGCTGTATAAAAAAATTAATGGCTGAATAGAGTTAACTAATTTATAGTAGGGACAGAAACATTAGGTAAATCGTTAAAGAAATGAAACGTGAAAATTTTTGAATGTACGCAAAGCTTGAGCGATTTTAAAGATACTTTTATCTCAACTAGTGTGATCTGAATCAATATATGAATAGATAGCGGTAATTAAGACTCGATTTACTGATAAAAAAATTGTTGAAGACCAAAAAAGATATCTTACAACGCATATAATTGCTAGAGTGACAAGCCCTCCTATGAGCTACATTTACACTAATAAACAAAATCTTTAACATCATCCTCAAAAATGCCAGACCAAATAGATCTTAAAATGCTGCGTTGCAATACCGAGTGAAAATAAATAATTTGTTTTTAAAACAAAATCATGCTCACTACACAAAGCAATATTTTAGCAATACATGTACAGAAAAATCCAGTATACCAAATTATTAAAGTTATTATTTTTACGTAGAGGAATTTATCAACAACCATCGTAGTTAAAGGGAATAGTAAATGAACTTAAATACAAAACATTATCATTAACCTCAGTATTGTAGTGTTTAAGAAAGCAGATATAACGAAATCAAATTTACTATAGTGTTTGAGAGGGTATGGGTATACTAAGATAAGAATTCAGTTAATTCTGTTAGCTGTATTTGGGGACAAAATTTTCATTAAGAATGAGTTCGTAATTTATAGTTAATTATTTAGATTGTAAGGGAACATTTAAAGTCATGACATATTAAGATAATGTGATAGTTAGGTAAAATTTAAACTAAAACAGGTTTCAATAGACTATAAAAATTTCAGGTTTAAGATAATTATTTAACTAAACTTAGTGTCTTTTAAGGGATTTTTCCTTTTTTTTAATTATAATGAATGGTAAATAAAGGTATTTATGGCTAAGCTACACACATTTGAAAGGTATAGGCTTTAGTTTCATCCTAAATTAGGTTCAGTAATTATTTGAGAGAATTTAAAATATAAATACACTGGTTTTATAAGGGAAAATGCCAATTAACTAAGTTAGAGATAACATATATTAAAGGTAAACAAACACTGTTTAAATATGGCCGACTAAATGCTTCAGATTGACATTTCAACTGCATTCAATGTCACGGCAACATAAAATAGATGTTGCCAAATGCAATGTTGCCAGATTGTATTTCTTCTATTCAAAAGCCATTAAAATTTTTAAGAATTATTTTTATCATATTTGAGTGAAAAAAGCCCAATTTCTACAAATATATTCAAAACTAACCCTTATAAGATAAATGAGAGGTGAAGACAAATTTTCAACACAAGTTTAGGCTTCACTGTTATAACCCTGGCAACCGTGTTCAGATCAACTTCCACAGTTGGCAACACGGATACTATCCACGTTTACATTATTACACAACAAAGATATTATGACATAATTTCGTGTTAAATTATATCACATCCTAAATATGTTTATGTCATCCTTGCGTAGGGGTCGTGCTGGGTATCTCGTTTGGCATGGACTACGTTATGCCCTCGTTGAAACCAGATTTAACGTCTTCCCTCTTCTTCTGTTTGTAGGCAGGACGAAGAAATAAGGCGAAGGCAACGATAGAAGGTAGAGATAAAAGGAAACCTACATTCTGACAGAGAAAAGACAAAGGAACGACACAGGTAAACGTCACTGTTCGACGTCTCGTTGGCTAATAATGATCTCATGTCCTGTCCAAACCGCGCACTTACTCACTCCGCGAATGCGCATTCTTTTGCGCCGACGTATCTGTCCGGGATGGCGGAACTGCACAAGTCTATTTTAAAAATATTGGCGGGAATTCGCTCACAATTTTAAAAGTGTACATGTCCAAATTTGAAATATAACAACGTCGACAACATTTGCATTAACATGATGTCTTGTATTCTGTTGGTCGTTTTCACTACATTTACACTTATTATTTAAAGTACTAGTAGCTTCAAATTTGCGGATCATTCTTCCAATAGTAGTATAACTTGGAATTGGTCGACCCGGATATTCAACAGCAAACATATCACTTACTGCTTTGCACTATTCCCAGAATAGAACCATTTTACCATTATGATCTTTTCATTCAAGGAATACATAATACACAAAATGCGTCTAAATTTGTGGATAAAACACTAAAATTACAGCTAACTAACAACTCCAAGGCACAACCTATTTTTGTTAAAATAGTAGTTTTAATTTCCTTAATTTTAACCCCTGTACGAAGAGTAAGAAAATAAGTAATAATATGATTGTATACACTATTTTGTTCTTTACAAGAAACATTTTTACACTTTTTCTCTAACATAATTTGGTGAGCCAATATTTGAACATTAAGAATTTAACAAGGAAATCCTTATAGTGCGCGAACCAATTCTACACCCGGTATAAGTTGCAATACATTATGTCAGTCACTGAAATATAAATTAAAATTTTGTGTATTCTTTTAATGTAGTTTATTTTTACACAGGTTTAGTAAGGGAACAATATCTTTTTAACCAGAACCAGCTGAACAGTGACATAAAATTATATACAGTAGCTGGTAAACGAACTGATCTCATTATCAATAAACAAGTATCACAATAAGTCGTTCTTAAATCCTTAAATAAAATGCGTTCACAACCAAATTTACAATCATCAAAACATGAAAATAATATTAATATAGACGTACCTTATAAAATGCTGTAGCAAACAGTTATGAATGAAAAGTGGGGAAAAAAATGTCACTTTTACAAAGCCAAAATGGTATTTAGGAATTTTGAATGCCTTGTAAAAACTTTTCTTAATACACTTTCGCCCTTTATAATTGCTACTATGACTTCACTATTTTAAAATTAACGTCTGAATTTACAAAATTTTCAATAATTTCTATTTCTTCTCGGGAAGCTTTTACATATGTAGCTTTCTTGTTAGAAGACTTTTTTTGTTGAGAAAAATTGTTTGCTTGGTAATATTTTGATTAGTCGGTTCTTTTACACGCTCTTCTTTCAAATTGAAGTTGTCTAGTTAATTTATAGTGCTTAAACTTAAGCAATTATTTATATTGTGTAGCAATAGCTGAAGTTGTTCTTTACTAAATTGTCGTGTTTCTAAAGTCTGCGATAACTGGTAAAGTTTAAATTGGAGTTTTTCTTTTAGTTGATTATAGTTATTATTGTCTTCGAGTAGTGGATATACCTTCCTTCGAAAACACTTCGATCCTCACTCGATCGATCCCCCCACCCTGCCTTCTATTTCGCAGTTGTTGAGGTGGTGTGCCTTGTAAATTCTGACGATCCTCAAGACACTTCTGGCGCACACCGTTTTTCACTGAATCACCGCCCCCCTCCTACCCCTTTCTGCTTGCCTACTAGTCGTAGGGTGTTGAAGGGGGAAGGGGGTCTCATGACGATTCTCATGACTCATTCGAATTCTTCATTATGTTTATCGGCTTTGCGGGTGTCCTAATCAGCATTTTGCGGATTAGAAAATTTTTAACGATTAGGTATATATAGGCAGATATAATTGTGAAATTACATGGGATTATTTAGCACTATTATTTTGATATTATAATTTTACTTTTTAACATATATCATTTTTAATATTAGACTAGTATAAGTGTGTTCTTAAATTTTAGAATTAAGTTGACTACATAATTGGACTTATATGTCTGTGGAGACTTTATTAATAAATGAAAAAAATGAAATTATGTTTATCGGCTTTGCGGGTACCCCATTTGGCATTTTGCGGTCTAGAAAAATTTTTAACGATCCTCATGACTCGTATGAATTCTTCATTATGTTTATCGGCTTTGCGGGTGCCCCATTCGGAATTTTGAGGTTTAGAAAAATTTTAAAAATTTTAAATTGAGTGAACATATATCCTGGGGTTTAAAAAATCGATTCGAAATTATATAACATAGATATGGGGAAAAGTTATTGGCATCGTAGTAGGTCAAATACTTACACGGTGTAATGAGATCGTACTCTTCGTCCATGTACTTGTTGGCTGCAGCGCAACGTTCCGTATGGGCGGGCGGACCGGTTGCACGGGCGGGCAGGCGAACGAATGCGGATGAACGGGCGGACGGGCTGGTGGGCGGACGGGTGGATGGACGGACGGGCGGGCAGGGATGGACTATTTAGTATAAAAGGCTGCTTTTTGAAATTTTTGAATCAGTCTTAACAGTATATTTGAAAAATGTACACCAAGCAATCTTTAGAGAAAGCAATTAGTGAAATTCGGAAAGGTGTGTTAAATACGCGTAAAGCTAGTAGGTTGTATAATGTGCCTAGAACAACGCTACGAGATCACCTCTATAAACTCGGTGCTCGAAATAAAAGTAGAGAATCAAATATCCCGGTGGAAGCTGCACGACAAAAAGTTAAAATACCCATACAAAACTTTGATCCATATACCACTTCTAGTGCAAAGGAAGTTGGTAAACATGGACCTTTGTTCCCATCCAATATAAGGGCGATATTTGCTGGACCATCGAGTTGTGGAAAAACCAACGCTCTAATATCTCTCATTTTACATGAGAATGGACTTACATTCAAAACGTCTATGTGTTTTCTAAAAGTTTATATCAGCCAAAGTATGAACTGTTAAGAAAGTTATTTGAACCCTTAAAGACGGATATTGGTTACTACGAATTTGGGAATTATAAAGATATGATTAGGCCAGAGGATGCAAAAGAAGATTCAATTATTGTCTTTGATGATATTCATGCTAACGAACAAAACAAGATCGCACGGTTTTTCTCCTGTGGTAGACATAAGAGTATCGATTCCTTTTACTTATGTCAAACGTATGCCAGCACAGTAAAGCACGGACTTAGAGATAACGCTAATGTTATTTCAATATGGAAACAGGATGATGCAAATCTTTGGCATATCTTTCTAAATCATGTTGGCAGTGATATGCCCTTTATAAAGTTTAAAGAAATTTGTCAGCGATGCTGGAATGGTGGTGACTCGAAATATAGTTTTATTACTATTGTAAAAGATTTTGATTTGGGTAAGGGGCGATATAGAAAAAATTTTGATGAGTATATAAATATAGAAGAAGCCGTTAATGGATAGCCCCAATCTCAAGTTTCATGATGACGGCCGCTAAAGATTTTATTGTAAGCAAACATAAGCATCATTTTATGCAGGATGCCGTACGAAGGAAGTTTGTGGAACGCAAAAAAGATATACTTCACAACCAGATTTCAAAGAAGCTCATAAACATTGCATGAGCCTTTGCAAATCACCGCTTCCCAGTCATAAGGAATAGCGGAAAAAAACTAAAACCTATGAAGGAGATTAAAGTTGAAAACAAAGGCGAACTTTAAAAAAAAAAAGATTGAGTTACCAGTTAACGACGAGCCTGTACATCGTTAGTATACGAACGTGCTGGTTAAAACTGAAGACGAAAATATATACACGTCAGTTTATGGAGTTAAGTATAATCCCCAATCTGATACGCATAGTTCGGGAAAAAGTATATAGGAAATTGATACAGAAAACAGTGACATAACCTTAAATAATAGAGGTCATCCTAGCACTAGAGGGGTATCTATAATAGAAGAATTAAGAGAAGAGGGTTGTATAATAGAATAAGCATAACACAAATCGAGCACAATCGGAGCATATCCGAACAAGAGTAGCTCATATAAAAGGACTGTTGGCATAGAAGTTATAATTTATCGATTATACAGTTTAAAGAGGTGATTAAACAAATATGTATAAAGACTTTGGGAAGGTTATTCGAAGATTTCGCAATGCTCTACGAGTAAAAAAGGCGGAATGCGGGCAACGGTTTTCGATAGAAGGACAAAAATGTCTTATGTGCCAGTCATACGAGGAAGCAAAACATCACTGTACTGCTGTGTTAGTATTGCCCGAAGATTTGGATGATTTTATGGAAATAATCGAGGAGATGGGATTTATAAAACTGTTGGCAGATATTCAGATGGAATATTTTTAAATTCTAAGTTTTAAGATAAAAATTTAACTGTCTCAATTACTGTCATAAGAAATGAATGATGAGAATTTACAACATCAACAGTATCAACAACATCAACAACATCGATAACATCAACAACATCGATAATATCAACAATATAATCAACTTTACCAACCTCATGAAACCATTAAACAATTACAGCAACAACGCCCACAACATCAGCTTTGCCGTCTCTAATATTATAATGGGCAGGAGCAAAATATTAATTGGATAAGAAAAATGCTTCCTTATACATCCAATAGGGTGGAACGCTAGACTACCGAAAAGATTCCAAAGGATAGCCAATAACTGGATATCTATATAATTTGTATCTGCATTGTATTTTGTAAAAATAAAGTTGTATAAAGTTGAATAATGTTTTGATAATACGCTCATAATGAAATGTCGTTTTACATCACTTTTGCGAATACAGCGCTAAGGTCATCGTAACGGATACTATTGGGCTACGCTCGATCAATAGTTGCTCAATCGATTGCAATCTAAGTCGCCAATACATTGTGATATTCTAATCGTACCCGATGTTACTCTAACCTATGATCCAACAGCCCCATATATATCCAAATTGTCACATTACTAAGTAACTTACTACAGTTAATCACAATAGCATATTGCAATATAAAGCCTAGGGGTGGGATACGACGGTTGTTTATAGCCACCAGGCAGCGCTTTTTTTATACTATATATACCTGACATTTTAATGGATGACATCCAGGTTTGTAAGCAGGGATTAGGATCAACCAATGCCGATACACTCCCACATTGTGGTATCTGTCGTATAAATATGGCCAACCACCAGTTTAAACCCCAAACCATTTTCCAGTAGCTTTATATACATGATGCTATTGTTAACAACAGAGTTTACTTATTGTTATGATATTTGGGCGCAAGGTAACACGGTGCAATAACACTTACCTCATAGCCTATTCGCTGAGCTTTTGATGTTGAATTGGAACCATGCCGCAAGCACCGTGGACCCGGCTTTAGTCAGAGGCGTGTGCAATGGTCTACCATGCGCACAAAGATCAAAACAACATATTAAATATTTTTTGACGCCTATATAAATGAATTATAGCTATTAAGTTGATATTAACAAAACATGCAGTTACATATACACGATGGATAAGATGTCTGTTGTTCTAGCCTGTATAGAATTATGGACTCTCAAAGCAATTATGCGTAGCCAATAACAGAATGAATAAATGCGATTGTTTTGTTATGATGCAAATTATTAGGTAAAATGAATTAGTAATATTGTAAGCAGAAGGGAGGGAAGGGATAATAAACGACAACATTTTATAATTTATAATGAATACGACCGTGGGCTACTTCAGTTTTATTCTAGTATTTTTAATAGTTTGTAAATTTCGATATTGATATTGGAATTGATGTGTAAATATAATATAATATAAGAATTAAAAATTAAAACCTGTAGTTTACATGGAAACTGGGCATGTCACCAACCAGTTCAAAAAATAGATTTTATAGGTATTTCAGTTATTAAAGACATTGCACCAAATTCATTCCTATAATATACCATGATGCTAACCAATCATAATCCTATTACATAATACTAAAAACTAGTGGTAGCGGCGACTTAAGTTGCTGCTACAGTTTATAAACCTATAAAACTTAATTCATATACTAATTTTCATGCTACTGAATAAATAAGATGTAAATAAAATAGCCGAGCGCCTGCCTATTTGCAACATTTATTAAAACGTGTATGCAACGGTCATATTAATATACACGTCTGGCGAATACTAAACACATAATTATGCTAAAATAAGTCTTTTAAAATAAGCATCGTCATCATCTGAAACAATGTGCTGTTAAAATCTGGCTACAAAAAGTAGTTTACTTACCTAGAGCGACTTCACAAAACTCGATTCGTAAACCGAAAGGCCGAGCACTTTACGTTAATGTATCAGCATATGTCATAAGGAAATGCTCCGAGTGTAAACACAGGAATCCATCTATGAGCAAAATGCTTAACCATTACTATTATTGTGCTATTCATTAGCAGAAATCTGCACAAATCTCATAAATATTACGTCCAATGCTGTTTTTTGTTTGATGTCTGAAAGCAGCTAATTAAAATATTGTATCATCCGTTTTACATAATTCACGTATGTAAAATTTGTAAACATTCAATATTTGTGCAATTTAAAGAACTAAATAATGCTTTACATAATCAAATGAGGTATTTTCATTATACAATAATAATTATTACAATAGGTGACGTCATAAATATTATAGCTTATAAATATTTCTAGCTGTAAAATATATTAACCGGATGCACGTTTGAGGCTTCTCGCGCTTTACTAAGTTCTATTTTTAAAATGAAAATTGCTTTGTATTCACAGAATGTCGGTCTTTAATTTAAAGATCCAAACACATAATAACCAATATAATTTACAGATTTTTTAAAAATGGGTCACTAATAGAAAAGATTTTTATAATACGTACTAATTTGCCTTATGGAGAGCTGCATTCGCGAGCGTCTTTGGTACCACGATACAATTATGTATCATGAAACCGCACCAGAAAATTGAATAACAACGGCACATATTTTTTTCGGAGCACCGATTAATGCTGATTTTATAAAAAATTTGTTCATGCCATCTGGTTCATCGAATTTCACACTGTTGTTTAAGCCCAAACACTAGTAAATTTAAATAAGTAAGGTGTTTCTGTATGACAATTAAACTACTGATGTACCATCGTATAGATTGCGGATATTTTCTGCAATTTACAGAAAGTGAAATCATTATACATATCTGAAAAAAATATACAAATATCCAATCAAGCATACACATACCCAAAAATGTTCGACTTACCTAGAACGATGTTTAATTACAGTAAAAATATCAGTCGAAGGAGTGTTAACCTCTCACGATCACCCGACGACTATGATTAGTCTCGAACGAACCCCCACAAAAGTTATAAAATGATTACATCATGACTCATCCAAAATTCTACATCACGTCTGTGCGAAGCTCGGTAAAATTGAGGTCAGCGCTGCTTTTATATAGAGTTCGAATATTTTCAGTGGCTCCTAAGATATTAACAAAAATTATTAAAATTAATTAGAAACCTAAAACTATCTCAAAAAACTATGTAGAATTTTACTAAAAGTCGCATTAAATATATAATTCATATACAAAATCGCGTTCGTCTTTGTCAATATCTGGAACCACACTAAACCGTACTAGAAAATTAAATCGTTAGTATCACAACGATACATATATTTTCTTCAGCGCGCCGATTTAAGTTGATTTTATAAAAAATTTGTTTTTTCGCCTAGCATATATGAAAATAAATCATATCTACCCTAAAAAATCTGACTGAAAGTAAACCTTTGCGTTCCTAGGGCCGCAAAACTCATAATAGCATGATTTTATAAGTTTTTCACGATCTAGACACCTATGACTATCATTGAGATTCATATATTGCGGCTTTGACGTTTCAAATAATTTATCATTTAACCTCGGCGTCGGTGTATTGTTTATGAGAGCATCAAATAAAAATATAAAATAATCATAGATGAGTAGTGAATAATTGTAATTCTAACTGAATAACTGTTAGTGAAGATGAATGATAATTTAGACTGTGATGATGATGAAGAATTTACAAGTACTCCACCGGTATTGCAAGAAGAAGTGAGCAATGCTTCTTTAAATCTTTTACCTAAAAAGTCTAGAGAACGGTACAAAAAATACTATGAATTATTTAATAAATAGAAAAAAAAAAAGCTAAAATGTAACAGAGAATGTTTTAATTGCGTATTTATCAGAAAGATTGAAACGTGTAAATGCTGCTACTCGATGGGCTAAATTTTCAATGCTAAAAGCACTTTTAAAGTCAAAGAAAATATTAATTTTGATAATCATCATAAAGCATTCTGTAAACTACCTTCCCAAAAAAATCTAAAATTTTGACTCAAGTACAATGAATGTATTCAATTTTTAAGGCGGCAGATGATTCGGAATATCTAATGATAAAGGTATACAAATAAAATTATTGTAAATTTTTAGATTAACTTTACATTGCAAGTTTCTCTTATTATGGGAGTATACGGAGCTTGCCGCCGAAATGAGTTGACGAATATGAAACTTGACCACATAGATAATAGAGGAGACGTATTGATTGGTACAGTTCCACAAACCAAAAATAATATTACAAAAACATTTACAGTCACAAACACTACAGTTGATGTACTGAATCTACTTACAATATACAACAAATATGTTTCTATTAGACCTCCCCACATTACTCATAATTCCCTATTCATTTATTACAAAAATAATAAATGTACAATACAGCCGATCGGGAAAATGTATTTAGCAAAATTCCAAGCAAAATAGCCACCTTTTTGAAATTGGTTGAACGTAGTACATACACAGGCCATTGCTTCCGCCGTAGTTCTGCAACACTATTAGCTAATGCTGGAAGTAATTTAATAACACTTAAGATACATGGAGGATGGTGTTCTTCTGCAATTGCTTAAGGATATATAGGTGATTGGTTATCAAATAAGATTAAAGTTTCTCAAAAATTCTGACAAACCAAGAACATCAACTGTCTAGTACCAGCACAAATAATACAATTCACATGTTAATTGCTCTTAAACCAAATAAATAAAATACCAGTTAATGTAGATAGACCGTCAACGTTATCGTAAAAAATGTCATCATGCTACCAGCATCTCAAATACTTACCAAGTGCCTACAAATTCTGGTATCACTATCCATAATAATGGTCAAGGGATAATTAATATCAATTACTATAATAAATAAATACGTCAAATGTTATTAACCTTCTTTATTTTATGGGTTTTTTCTATTTTTTCTTTAATGTTAGACGAAAACAGTTGTGTATCACACAGGCAAAAATGCATTAGTAGTCCTTAGCTATCAGCTGCCCTCGTTCGCTTCGCTCGCTCAGGCATCTAATAGCTGCGGGCTGCTAATGAGCACTTTTTGTCCTTGTGACACAATATCCTATATACCGTCTGGTTACTCGAATTTTGCTCTATTTTTAAGCCTAAACACTAATAAAGTTAAACAAGTAGGATTGTTAGTTATCATAGCAGAATATTTGTATTTCAACAATATGTAAACTTTATAGCGCTTCCTTAAATTTTATTATATTAAAACGGGTTTTTGTGTGATGTTCTTTAAACATTAAGCTGTAATTTAAGTCCAAACATGAAATTTGTATAACAATTATAAGAGCGTAAAAATCTATACATTGAATCGATTTATGAATTTTCAAAAATAATTATCGACCGTTAGAGATAAATTCTCGGAGACGATTCGAGCGATCAACGACCTACTTAAACGTGTTTATGCCTGCATGAATACGCGTGACGTCATAAATATCATAGCTCATAAATATTTCTAGGATTATTCGCTGTAAATTGCAGAAATGACCATTATCACGATTTTGGAAGATTATCATAAATATATAACTTGAAAATACCAGTGCCGGTTTGATATATAGCTAATTTTATAAAATAATTGCTAATTCGATAACAATAAGAATGTTTAGTTTGAATCAAAATTTATTATTAACGTTTTATATCACATTACTGTTAAATTCCGGGCTTATAAACCGACTAATACAGTTCTTGAACAAACAAATGCAATTTAATTTAGGAAATATGTTGTTTCTCTAATAACGCGGTTTCGAATAGGTAGGCTGATTACAGGTTTTGTAATATAGTTTATTCATAAAATCGATTTCTTATGAAATTATTTATTATACTGTAGTATTTATGTGTCGTTTTGCTTTATGCAAATCACAGAAATAACTGCATTCCATACGATACGATGACACATCTGTCTATAATTGACTACAAAATACTAATTATAACATGAGTTATAATTAAACCAGAAAAAATTACTTTTACCTGACGTTGAGATATTCAAAGCGGTTGATAATTAATCAATTTATAAAACTGAATACCCTTCAATCGGTCGATTTACATATATTTTAAATTCTGGCAATTAATTGTTTTATGATGTAACTATGGTGTCATGACTCATCAAATTCTTAGACACGTTTATTTTATGTAGCTAGAGCGAAGTCCGGTACATTTAAGCCCATCACAGCTTTTATTAGAACTCGAATATTTCAGTGGATCCTAAAATATTAACAAAAATCGTTAAAATCTATTAGAAACCATAAATTATCGACTGCGAATTTACGCTAAATTAAGTTAAATGTAATCATTATGCAACATTAAAAGCTCATCAAAACGTGTTAGCGATCATATTAATATACACGTCTATCTAAAAGCGAATGCTATACATATAATTAAGCTAAAATGAGTCTTTTATATTAAATTCAATAACTGAAAAAATTTTTTAATTGTTCAATGTTTAATCACTATTTCAACTTCTAAAATGCATGTGATAGTAGTAAAGAATACCGGGAAAAAAAACTGGTCCGTACCGCACTTTACGTTATTATATAAAATATATACGTAACAAGATGTCGGACGAGTAAACACCTGAGGTCCATTTATTCATATACCAACTATACCTAGTTATTTTTGTTTCTCAGATTGTTAACAGATTATGTAAAGACCTGATAGCAATAGGTATATTTTAGTATGCAAGTTGATTATCAGTGTATACAAGACCATTGTTACTTATTTTGATATAATCGTTTAGAAGTCGGTAAAATATATGTACTTTTCGGCTTTAATTTATATAATGCATTTTATTAATTTGAAATGTAGTTTGATAATTTTGGTTCATATTTAACAGATTTTTTAGTATTTGGATCATGAATTATTCGAGTTTAAAAGCATTAGCTTAAATGTACCATTCGCTTAGATACTACAGTAAAATAATATGTCTAAGAATTTTGATCGAGCATGTTACATGATAAACTAATTCAATTTAATATATGTAAATCGACGATTAAGGGTATTCGTTTTATAAATTGATTAATTATAACCGCTTGAATATCTCAAGTCAGGTAAAAGTACATTTTTCTGGTTTAATATATAATCATGTTATAATTAGTATTTGTGTCAATTATAACAGATGTGTATCGTATGTATAATGCAGTTATTTCGTGATTTGCATAAGCAACGCTACATAAATACTAACGTATAATAAATAATTTTCATAAAAATCATTTATTAATTATTAAAAATGTATATAGAATCGACCGATTAAGACAATTATTTCTATAAATTGCATTATGCTTTGTTCAAAACGTATTATCGGTTATATCCCGGAATTTAAATAATTAATAAACGTTAATAATAATTTTGTATTCAAACTTAAACATTCTTATGTTATGAATGCAATTATTACTTATAACGCATGATTTAGTTATAATATGTATATAATCTATCAAATATCTGTGAGTAATGGCATTCTGATTTAAGATAATTGAAATATATAAGCTATGATAATGACGTCACCACATTTATACAAGCATAGACATGTTTAAGTAGGTCGTTGATCGCTCGAATCATGCCCCAAGAAATTTTTATCGAATAACTAATCGTTTGAGCTCACACATAGACATTGTTTTTAATAGTCGAAATAGGGTTACCTATTGTAATAATTATTATTGTATAATGAAAATACTCCATTTGATTATGTAAAGCATTATTTCTTTCTTTAAATTATCCGAATATCGAATTTTTACAAATTTTACATACGTGAATTATTTAAAACGGATGATACAATATTTTAATTATATGCTTTCAGACCTCAAACAAAAACAGGTTCAAGGTTAATTTTATGCAATCAAATCGAGCATTGGACGTAATATTTATGCAGATTTGTGCAGATTTCTGCTAATGAATAGCACAATAATAGTAATGATTAAATATTTTACTTATAAATAAATACCCGGTGTCTACACTCCGGGCATTTCCTTATGACATATGCTGATACATTAACGTAAAATACTCGGATTTTAACAAAACATTGTTTCAGATGATGACGATGCTTATTTTAAAAGATTCATTTTAGCTTAATTATGTGTTTAGTATTCGCCAGACGTGTATATTAATATGACCTTGACATACACGTTTTAATAAATGTTGCAAATAGGCAGGCGCTCGGCTATTTTATTTACATCTTATTTATTCTGTGGCTTGAAAATTTGTATATGAATTAAGTTTTATAGGTTTCTAAACTGTAGCAGCAACTTAAGTCACCGCTAGCACTAGTTTTTAGTATTACGTAATAGGATCATGATGGTTAGCATCATGATATATTATAGGAATGAATTTGGTGCAATGTCATTAATAACTGAAATACCTATAAAATATATTTTTTTGAACTGGTTGATGACATGCACAGTTTCCATGTAAACTACTGGTTTTAATTTTTAATTCTTATATTATATTTACACATCAATTCCAATTTCAATATCGAAATTTACAAGCTATTAAAAATACTAGAATAAAACTGAAGTAGCCCACGGTCGTATTCATTATAAATTATAGAATGCAACAATGCTGTCGTTTGCGGTTGACGCCATGGTTCTATATCGAATAAGGTCCGAAAACATAGCAATGACTATTTATTATTCATATAATGCTAATTTTTCTGTTTTTGGTTGTATCGCAAGTTCTCCAGACGTAACTGTGCTCCATTCCTTTAGGAGTATCTCCACTGGGGCGACGTTTTATTAGCGATCTGTGCGCATTCTTTCTAATTTACCTATTTCCGATCATCTGGCTATTTATAAGAGGCCTCAGCCCATTTTCCTTTTCCGCGAATGCGAAAACATTTGTCTGCGTTTATTAAGCTGAGTAATAAACATCGTTTTATTGTGCAGATCACATAGGAATCCTGGGCAGAAGTTATATCGGTTGCCTGTGAGTATGCGCTTTAATTTACCTTCTTACAATCATCTGGCTATTTATAAGGAGTCTCAACCAATTTTCCTCAATAGTGTTTCTTCTACGACTACAAAACCTCATAATTTACGTGTTTTAAACTATAAATAAACATCGTTTTATTATACAAATTTCATAGGAATCCTGAGGCGATGTTATATCGGTTGCCTGTGAGCATGCGCAGTAATTCGCCTGTTTACGATCATCTGGCTATAAATACAAGGGGTCTCATCCCATTTTCCTCAGTTGTATTTCTTCTACGATCGCAAAACCTCGTGGTTTACGTGTTTTAAACTGAGTAACAAACAAATCCTGGACCGAAGTTATATTGACTGCCTGTGAGCACGCACTTTAATTTGCCTGTTTACGATCATCTTGCTATTTATAAGAAGTCTCAGCCCATTTTCCTCAGTAGTGTTTCTTTTACACCTGTAAAACATTGCAATTTACGTGTTTTAAACTGAGTAATAAACATAGTTTTATTGTGCAGATTACAATGGAATCCGTCAAAGTATTCGTCTGCAATGTGTGCCAGAAAAACTTCTCGATCCAGAGCAACCTTAACCGACACAAAAAGGAGGTTCATAATATCATTAGACCACCACGTCAGGTTACAGCCTCAGCTCCACCGACTGGATTATCAGCACCAGCATCATTTGTGTGCGACATTTGTGATATGGGGTTTGGGCGTCGAGCTAATTTAACCCGGCATCAGCACGCTCTCCACGGAGATACTATTTCTTCTACATCGATGTCAGCCAAACGTGGAGCATCACCACCACGTGCTGCACCTGCCCCAAAACGCCAGCGACAGGACATACGATATTGCAAGGATTGCAATATGGACGTTCCTTCACGCCAGTTCCTGGACATTTACGCAGTGCCGCGCATAAGACCAAATCCGGAGACCCCGAACAAGAAGCGATACAGCTGTTATCGTCTGCCTTCCGCTCCCGGATCGCAACTTACCGCATCAATAATATGTCTGGTTGTAAAGACATTGGAGACTTTTTACTTGAACAAAAGCCGCATTTTGTAAAGTTGATCCAGGACACCTTGGAGGTCCACGACCCTTAAAATTAATGTGGAAGTGTTTGGTATATACACAAAGATGGACTTGGGTGATACCGAAGCAACTAAATCTTTCAATACCAAGAATCAAATTATAACCCGATCGAGCGACTTGAACAAAGTGTATACGGCGTTTTCTCGGGAGATGCTCGATAAATCCCAAGAATTTGAACATCGCCAGTCCGGTTGGACCTTACAACGTGTCCTGCATTTAGAACTAAACATCAACAAATACCAGCCGCTTAGGGGATCCTCTTACATTGACCTTCCATGCTGGATAAAAGCTAAAAAAGCGGTGGTGAATGTTAAAAACCGAGACGCAGCCTGTTTTGCATACTCCATTGTAGCAGCGCTGTATCCTGCCGAGCATAACCCCCAACGTCTTAGCAAGTACCCCCATTACTCGAGCTGCTTAAATATGGGTGGTATAGAGTTCCCTATAGCCTTTGACAAGATTGCCAAGTTCGAGGCTTTGAACGATCTGAGTATCAATGTATTCGGTGTGGAAGGAAAGTCTATTGTTGGTCCTCTACATTTTACTAAACGCAGGAGAGCCCGGCACGTTAACTTGCTCTACATCCAGGATGAAGAAAAAGGTCACTTCTGTTGGATCAAGGATTTGGGACGTCTGGTCGGTAAACAGTTATCAAAAGATCGCTTACATAAATGGATCTGCGATGGATGTTTAATCTTTTTTCCGACTGAGACTGCCTTAATCAGGCATACTAAGCAGGACTGTAACCATCTCGTAACCCAAATGCCCACCGTCTTCAACAACGTTTTAGAATTTTCGAGCATCCAAAAACAAATGCAGGTCCCATTCGTTATTTATGCGGACTTTGAGTCGCTCTTACAGCCGTACAGTTTTGCGACGCCCGACCCCTACACATCATCTACAACACCGCTCCAACTGCATACTCCTTATAGCTGGGCATATTACATCAAATGCTGCTACGATGACTCCCTCAATATATTTGAGATCTACAGGGGCCCAGACGCAGCACGTAAATTTGTCACCAAACTTAGAGAGGAAGCTAGACGTCTGGGTAAGATATTGACGACGAATGTGCCCATGATTCCTTTGGATGCCCAGAATGAACTTTTGTTTCACACTACCGAAGACTGTGGGATATGCAAGAAACCGCTTGGAACAGACCGTGTGCGGGATCACAACCACATGAATGGTGCGTACCGCTTCCCTGTACACTCCAAATGTAACATTCTCTATCGGGTTCCGCAGTTTATCCCAGTGGTGTTTCACAACCTTAGTGGATATGATGCTCATTTCATCATAAAAGAACTGGGGTATGATAACGAGAAGATTAACGTTATACCGAACAATAAAGAGCGGTTCATCTCGTTTTCGAAAACTATGAGAAACTGTTGCCTCTGTATGGGTCTAAGCTTTCGCTTTTGTATACAGATACAGATTCGCTCGTGTATAGTGTCGAAACAGAAAACTTGTACAGTGATATTCATGCCCACCTGGACCTATTCGACACTAGTGACTACCACCCAGACAATAAATATAAGATCCCACTTGTAAACAAGAAAGTGCCCGGAAAGTTCAAGGATGAGTTTGGTGGTGAGATAGTTTTAGAGTTTGTGGGTACTCGCGCCAAGAGTTACTGTATAGTTACCGAAAGAGACGTAATAAAAAAGATTAAAGGAGTTAAGCGTAGTGTTGTGCAGGGTATAAGTGTTGATAGTTTTAAGGACGTAGCACATAACAGTAACTTCCGAGCCCTCGTGCATTCGATGCGAACTATTAGGAGCAAAAAACACGATTTGTTTACGCTGTTACTCAGCAAGGTTAGTTTATCGGGCGCTGATGATAAGCGTTTCGTCATCCCTAACACGACCTTAACGTATGCATGGGGACATAGGGAAATAGATAATAGATTTTATTTTACTTAGTTTATAAGTTGTATATATTGCTCGGATTTAAGTTGTGCACATTACGTGACTGTTTTAGGGTCACAATGTATATACATATTTAGCCTAAAAACATGTACAATGATAATATTATTGTAAATATAGATATATACAAAGAATTTATTACTATTGTGTATAAATTGTCTAATAAATTTTTATTTCCATATATATTGCAGTTTATTTTTATTTCTGTGCTCAATCACCGATCCCAGAGAACGGAAACAATTACCCTTTACAATTTTGATTACCCATACCTATGCCATATAATTTTGAGTGCATATGTTAGCACGATTTAAAATTTTTTCTAGCCCGCAAAATGCTGATTAGGACACCCGCAAAGCCGATAAACATAATGAAGAATTCGAATGAGTCATGAGAATTGTCATGAGACCCCCTTCTTCCTTCAACACCCTACGACTAGTAGGCAAGCAGAAAGGGGTAGGAGGGGGGCGGTGATTCAGTGAAAAACGGTGTGCGCCAGAAGTGTCTTGAAGATCGTCAGAATTTACAAGGCACACCACCTCAACAACTGCGAAATAGAAGGCAGGGTGGGGGATCGATCGAGTGAGGATCGAAGTGTTTTAGAAGGAAGGTATATCCACTACTTCTTCGAACTGTAACTCCGATGTTAAATATTAAACTTCTGCTTCATTGTTCTTTTGTTCTTGATCTTGACTGGTTGGAGATGTAGAATTGTCTTTATAATTCATTGCAATGACATGAATTTGTTTGCAAATCGTGGCTTTTATGGAAAAATCTACACAACTGCATTCATATGTATACATATTGTTACGAGCTACCCGTCGAACACACAAGCGTCGTAAGCAATGTATATTCTACAGAAGCCTCGAACCTTCTGGCATATACCGGAGTATGAATCATCTATACAATTCATGGTATATATGACCGCTGATGAAGTACAAAATTAGTGTATATCTAAATGTCGAGTATAAATTATATCGTGTAAGGTTAATTAGTTACGCTTTTGAAAGTCCAACAGTAAATATAAATTTGTGTTATGTAAACGTGTATATTGCACCGCCAGCTTGTAGAATACATAAATAAACAAAAGTGTAAAAAATAAATAGTAGTGTTAGTGTTGTTAATAGACCTACGGTTAAGAATTTAGTTTAAGAGGATATTAGTACTTGTAAATAGCATTAGTGTGATAGTACTTCATTGTTAATTGAACTGAAAACATCTATAAATAAGACATATTATTAATCAGATTTGTGAACAGTGAATAATAAAAACTTGCTATTACTTGTTTTAAATTGGTGAAACGCGTTAATAGTAGCCCGCTACACTGGTGTCAGGCTGTGTGCAGCATATAGTGTAATTTAAAAGAAAAAAACACACAAGTCTAAAGACATTTAAGTAGTTTGTACATGCCTGTTACAAGAAGCCAAAGTAAAATGGACGCAGAACTTTCATGAATTTCCTTAAGGATTTTAAATCCGGAACAGAAGAAAAGTTAAGTGAGAATGCTGTAAAAATAGAAGAAAAGTTTAGTGAAAACGCTGAAAAAATAGAAGAGAGGTCGGCTAAACAGAAGTGACACTTAGTGAAAATGCTGAGAAAATGGAAAAAAAGTAAAGTGAAAATGCTGCAAAAATGGAAGAAAAGTTGAATGAATAGACAGCCACGTTAGAACAAAGATTAATGGAAAGCTCCATTGCATTGAAAGAAGATGTCACTAAACAGGTAAAAATAGATGAGCAAAAACAGCAAAAACAGAAAGACTTAAAAACAAACATCTTATACCCAATAGAGGGCTGATCCACTTCTTAACTGGCCACGGCCCGTATTCGACCTATCGGAACATTATACACTTAGCCTAGAATGACACCTGTATATGCGGGGAGGTTGGTACGCCCGAGCACGTTGTGTTCGAGAGTATAGACCTCACTCAGGAACTACACGAATACAGAACAAAATTACAAGACATCCCTATCAACGACATGATATAGAACCAATACATTTTCCAATACCTGAACGCACTGACTCAAAAGACTATACAAATATTACACAACCGCTACCTCGAATAGGCCACTTAAAACGGCAGGCAATCGCACACACCGAACTGAGACACCAAGGAACAAGTGCTTTAGGATCTCGGGGGCTGCACCTCTGACGCGAGTCCGTCTTCGGAAATTCCGAAAACAACTGCTCTTGAAAACCAAAGCAGGTACTCAAACCCGACCAATGCACGTCTCTAGCAAAAAGGACTAACATTAGTTATAAGTTGGGTTAGGTTAGAATAAGTAGTAGAATAGGAACTTTTTATGCTAACAAACTATTTTTCATAGATCGAAATCATTTCAATGACTTGAGCAATTCGTACAGGTAAATGTAATAAATCAAGAAAGACATTTGGTTCAATATTACATATGTTTTCCATCCCGATCTATACTACGATTTAGAAAAACTTACTTTATTTTAATATTTGTATATTTTTCATTTTGTGAAACACTGTCATTAAAAGTAATTGTCAACTTTGTAGAATAACGTGCCTGTCGTTGCTAACTGCTCCCGTTAGTTTCGTGAGTAGGTTTTTTTTGTACACACTTTCGAAGCTAATCGATGTTTTCTCCAATTTGTCAAATTATCATGTCCAACAAAATGTACATTAGGCACTAAATCATCTTCTTCTTAATCATTTGCCTTAGAAATATGCTCTTCTAATTGTGTAGCTGCGTTGTCATCCACGTATTTGATATCTGAATTACAAACTCCGATATCAGACCTTTCTTAGCAATCACTTCGTACATAATTGCATTAACGTTCTGTTTATTGTGCATACCATTATGTTATCGTTAAAACAGTAGTTTTTGCAGCCGCACTACCTTGAGAAACCTAATGTGACACCAATTCAAAGCGACACTAATTCGTTGTAAAAGCATAGAGAGGGGATTACCGACTCCATGAATAAATAAAACTTCAGGGGTTTACGTTAACTGTTGGCATATGACCGAACGCAATGCTAGAGATTTTACGAAAATACACCACCCAACTAAAAAAATACTTTAGTATTATTTATCAACACATATTTTAGGAATGGACTAAAAAGCAGATGTCTTGTAAAAAAATACAAAAAAATGGCGTCTGACGAAAGGAAGTCGGCGGTGCATGTAATAAGGAATTAATATATACATATGTTTTCGCGAATGATTCTGATGCACTACATTTACTTATGAAGTATCTAATAAACCTTGGTTATAAATAGATTGCACATATATGCTTATAGATTATTCTCTTCGATGCGCTATAATCACATATTGCAAACAAATTGAAATTCACTGTTATACACCGAACAAATTTTTGTAAAAAATTTTTTACGATGTAGTATGCAACCTCAAATGGAATTTTAAATTACATTTTTGTAATGCGGTAAAATCACATAAGTTGCATGCGCTCGTTAGTATGCGATCGCAAGTGTATTTGTAAAATACTTTTATGTAACGTGGAATAATTACACAAATTTCAGATGAAAGGACGCTCGTTAGTATGCGATCGAAGATGTACTCGTAAATTACTTTTTACTGATGTGGTATAATTACACAAATTGCATGCAAATAGACGTTCGTTAGTATGCAGCCGAAAATGTAGATGTAAATAACTTTTATGTAATGTGGTATAATTACACAAATTGCATGTGAATGGACGTTCGTTGGAATGCTTTTGGAAATGTATTAGTAAATTACTTTTACGTGTTGCGGCATAATTACATAAATTGCATGCGAATGGACGCTCGTCAGTATGCGACCTAACATGTACTTTTAAATAACTTTTTTGTGATGTGGTATAATTACACAAATTGCATGTGAATGGACGCTCTTTAGTATGCGACCGCAAATGTACATGCAAATAACTTTTACGTAATGTGGTATAATTGCACAAATTGCATGCATATGGGCGCTCGTTAGTGTGCGACCGCAAATGTATTTGTAAACTACTTTTACTTGATGTGGCATAACTACACAAATTGCATGCGAATGGACGCTTGTTAGTATGCGACCAAAAATGTACAGGTAAGTGACCTTTTTGTGATGTGGTATAATTACACAAATTGCATGCAAATGGGCGCTCGTTAGTATGCAACCGCAAATGTGTTTGTAAACTACTTTTCCTTGATGTGGCATAACTACACAAATTGCATGTGAATGGAAGCTCGTTAGTGTGCGACCGAAAATGTACATGTAAATGACTTTTATGTAATGTTGCATAATTACACAAATTGCATGCAAATGGACGCTCGTTAGTATGCGTCCGCAAATGTTTTTGTAAATTACTTTTTTGTGATGTGGTACAACTACACAAATTACATTCGAAAGGACGCTCGTTAGTATGCGACCTAAAATGTACTTTTAAACTACTTTTATGTGATACAGCATAATTACACAAATTGCATGAGAACGGACATTTGTTGGTGTGTGACTGCATCATGCGTCGTATTTATAAACAATTAGTCAAGCTTTATTAAAACCCGTGGTATTTATGTATATAGGTACTATTGGTTTTTTTTATATATGTACCTATTTTAATATTGCAAATGTACAACCAGAATATTATGCCAATTTGCGTTCTAGTAATAACAATTGGTTTTGAATTACATTATCGGTTTAACCAGCAAAAGCCGTAAGTTTATAATTTCTTAAAATGGATGTTTTAATGCCATAGGTTTCCAAACTATTCATTGCATGGATGACAGAATTCACCGCAATTCCAAATAAAAGAAGCCGTGTAAAGTTTACAAATTTATTTAGCACTTAAAGCACTAGAGTCCAACTGCGCTGGTTAAGCTTAATGGCTGGCACCATAGGTTAAGTAAAGTTAGAATACTATGCCACATTCAGCATAACAACTGTTGGCAAGTAAGCGCCAACTATTGAAATGTGATAAAACTAAACGACGTTAAAATCTGTTACCAAGGTTTGCGACTTCTCTGTTCAAAAGGTTGAGAACCAGACTCTGAAGATTTTAAATTAAACTAAAACTTCCAATTATAAAAAATAATTCTGTCTGGTATCAGGTAAGCGTTCTACAAGCATAATAGATAAAAATAAACTTGTTCATTGTTTTTTATAGAGAACAATAAACAAATTAGGTTATTTTTGTCTACTATATAGGTACTTGTACAACACTTACCTGATTCCAGGCAAAATTATTTTCTATAAGCTAGAGGACTACGTCTCGGACAGCCAACTTCTTCATCAATATTGGTTGCAGTACTTTCTTTGAAAATGCACGGCTTTTTCTAAAGTAGTTAAACACCAATATCTTATTTGATAACAAGTAAAACGTTAAATGTTATTAAAGAGCAATCAGCAAAAATGCAACTAAAAGAACGCTAAAAAGTTAGGTTAGCAACAATCAACAAAACCTCGCAAATATTAAGCAATATAATAAAGTGGTCCATGAAAATAGACCTACAGAGCCATCTGTAGAGATGTGATAAAACTAAAACACACCAACAGCCGATCCATTTACAGTGCCTACACCCTGGCTGGCACAGAACATACGCGAACAATACGCTAATGAAATGTTTTCAAGTTCTATACGTTCTATACGTTCTATACGCTCCATACAATTTTCGCCATGCACAGAATAAGACGTCATATGACAGATAATTATAACCTTCAATGGTCATTTGTTTTATAGTTTGTTTATTAATTATGGATGAGTTTGAATTATATTTATCATTTTATATGTTGTATGTAATGTATTTAATGATATATGAAGTGAATATAATGAAACAAGAAAACGTTGGTGGGTAAAACCAATACACTTTAATAGAGATACCCATGGTTATTTTACTTCAACTTACACTCAGCTAAAAGATCTAGATTCGGAGGATTTTTTTAAGCCTACTAGAATGAATCGTTTACTGAATGAGCATCTTTTACAATTATTACAAGAAGGACTTACCAAACATTCTGTTACGGGCCTGTTTCACTCTACGACACTAAGGGGAGGATCGAAGTCCTCAAGCGGCCTAGCTCAAGCCGGTGAGGGGTGGGTCAGGTAACAGTCGTAGATTGGACGTGTCAAACAGCCCTAAATCGTAATCGGGTAGACTGAAATTCGGTAATGACGGCAAAATTTAGTGGGCTCCACCAGCAAAATCGTAAAGCTAGATGTATACGGGAGAATCTCGTCACTGGTCAATCATCTCTCCAAAAGCTCGGTAATTCAGAATTACTAGACTCAAGTGTAGCGTGGTATAATCCATCCTACTAACATAGGTTACCTAATAGAAATAATACACCTCAATACCTCTCTTTAACTCTATTAACAAATCTTTAAATAAAATAATACGCAGATCAGTACATAAATCAAACATGCGGCATACCATATTATACCAGAATATATCTGAATAATAAAATAAAACAATAAACAATATACGTATAAATACATTTACATACACACCCCTAAAATTATCAACTTAATGTAAATATAGTGTGTCCTGGCCAGGGATCCGAAATCATATGAATACAACTGAGCGTAGTCGCGTGCACCAAGAGTCTTGCACTTGCCCTACTAGTTAACTGACTACAAAATACTTAATAAAATATCTGAATGGCAACGCGTAAAATGGCTTGTGCAGGCAACTATGCTTTCATAATTTAAACAGCATGAGAATATTATGCTTGACCAATTATCGTAATTTTAACTAGGCAATTAATCTTTAAACTTTAATTAGACAAATAATAAATATTTTAGCGTGCTTGATATGAACAAAATATTAGTTATGTATATCAAATTGAAAAGAACGTAGCGTTAAAAATACATTAGTAAAGTAATCAAAACAACTCTTGGAACAGGCTTCCAGTTTATTAAAAGAGGCACGATGAGGGTAGAGTACGAACAATGCACACGCACTTTGAATTCTTGGTATTTCAGGGGTAGGACGACACTAGTTTGATGCTTTAAGGGCACATGAACTCGATGTAAACGAAACTTATTAGGGTCGCACAGTAAAATTTAATAGTAGTTTCTTACCTTGTAGGTTGGATTTATTACCCATAGGACACTGCAAGATGTGTCGAGCTTTTCCTTGTGAACGTGCTAATATTTATTGATTTCTTATTCCCAAGCAAATTGGATAATTACGTGACCAATGCATATGTAGTGAGATTTCCCCGTATCATCCAGACCATAATTTCCCAAATAAATTGGCATCAATAAATACTTTCGGTACATAAACAGGCGACGAAATTGGTTGATAGGTAAGTTATAACAAAATTATTAAGCACATGCACTAGCGATAAAGATAGCAACACAGTCTGACGTTTGGAACTCGTACAATAAACTTTTACTACTTCGTCATAATAAATAACAATATTCGGAATACGGAAACGTTGTAAACAAACTTAATTCAAGTAGAATTTTCTAAGTCCGCCTAAAGCGTTAAAATATATTCAGCAACCGCGCTCAACTTAACTTCTCGAGGTTACATCGCGAATCCCCTAGCTCTGCCAGAATCAACAGGTGCGTTCGAATCAAGGAGTAGGGTGGGAAAATACATCTCTCTATTGAGTTCGGGCGTTAATATATTATTTTAAATACAGAAAATAGTTCAGGCCTGATTCAGGGACCTCGTATATATTGTATAATGACGGGTCACTATAAAAACGAACGGAACGTTACAATTCATTAAGAAAACCCATTGACTATGAATGCCAACTAACTGTTACTCTTTCGTACGAACTGTTGACAATTAAAACTGACTAATTTTATGCTTAATTTTTTAGTTATTTATCGCAAGGAGTAAGCCACCAGTTTTTGGCTTGGAGTTTCCACATGGGAAAATCTACAATCGGGGGAATCATTTTAGAAACTTGTCAATTGATATGGAAAGCGTTACAACCCCTACATGTTCAATTACCATCTGCTGCAGACTATGAAAGTATAGCAAAGGGATTTTGGGAGAATTGGAATATGCCTCACTGTGTAGGTACGATTGATGGGAAATACATCAATATTACGTGTCCACTAAACAAGGGCTCCTTTTATTATGACCATAAAGGCAGCTATAGTGTAGTATTGCTTGCAACATGCGACTATAATTATATATTTAATTATACAAATTTGGATCATATGACAGCCAAGGTGATAGAGGTATTTAAATCGTATGACAATATGCATAATGTTTAAATTTAAGTATTTCTAGAAATACTCTCTCAAACTCATTTTGGTCATTCTCTGCTTAATGGTACTTTACAATTATCAGCTGAACGTCTTTTGCCAAAATCCGATAAAAAATTTCCATTTTATTTTGTGGGCGACTCAACATATCCACTAAAATGTAACCTTATGAGACCATTTCCTGGAAAACATCTTTCTCATAAAAAACAATTTTTAATTACAGGCTGTCTCGACCTCGGCGAATGATTGAAAACAGTTTTGGTATACTAGCAGCTAGATGGAGGATATTGTTAACTACTATAAATGCTATACCAGAGAATGTAGAATGTATTGTTTTGGCTACTGTTACTTTACATAATTATATTCAACGGGCTGGTGCCACAAGTCAGTACTGTCCACCAAAGTATGTAGATTGGGAAGATGAAAATGGTATTTTACACAAAGGAGACTGGCATAATGAAGTTCCAATAAATTTGAACACTGCCAGAATGGGTTCTAGCAATGCAAGCCGTGCTGCAATTAAATTGAGAGATAAGTTGGCAGATTACTTTTGGAACGAAGGAACTGTTCCATTTCAATGGGAACGAATTTAGATGCTCGAGTAGAATAAGTAAACAGACTGAAATAATATGCTCTCTAATGTAAACCATTTATAGTTACCAGTAAAATTAAATAGCATAATGTAGTATTGTTAGTGATTTATTTTTCATATTAAGCATTAGCTGTTTAAACGAGCTTTTCAAGTTGTAATAAAAATGACAAATTTCTATCTATTGTGTTCTGAGATGTCGATGCTTTTAAAATTGAAAAAAATTGCTCCGGATATAAAAATATGTATTTTGTTTATTAATAATAATACCCATTCAATTACAATAGTACCACAAAGCTACAAAAGTAAAAGATCAAACAATTTAACAGCTATTCTAAAAGTTCTATTTGGTTCGTGGTAATATAATTTCCAATATCAAATTTATATTCAGGAAAACTTTCAAAATCATTTTTAGACAGAGAAGTCTGTACATGTGTCGGCGTAGACGATAATGTATCGGACTTAATTAAAATATTCAGCACGTCACCGCCTTGAACGTCAACCTATAAATAATTAAGAAACATAACAATGGGTAAAGTGATTCGTTATCTTAATTCTTTTCTTACCCCTACACTATCTTTTTTTAACGTTTAAAAAAAGTATCCAACGTTAGTAATTTTCTTTTGTATTTAGATTTAAAACTCATAGTAGCAGATAACCAAATAAATAAAAGTGTAGGAATGGCAGTATATCCTCAAACAGGAATCTGCAAGCTTCGAAATTAGAACTTATTATTGACGTTAGACACGACTAACAGAACAGAATGCGGGCAGCAACCTTACGCCAACATGCCGTTATGTTCGGTTTCTCAGCGCGATCGAGCGAGAGTTTTCGATTCCGATAAGACACGATCATATTGTAGCGGGCTACTACTTCCGCGTTTCACTAATTAAAAATAAGTAATAACAAGAGTCTTTATTACTCACTATTCGCAAGTCTAACTAACAGTATATGCCTTATTTATAGATGTTTTTAGTCCAATTGATAGTGAAGCACTATCACACTAATGAATTTACAAGCACTAATATTTTCTTAAGCTAAGTTCTTAACCATAGGTCTATTAACAACACTAACACAACTATTTATTTATTACACTTTTGTCTATTTATGTATTCTACAAGCTGTATGTACATTAGACACCTTCACATAATATAACATTTATGTTTACTCTTGGACTTCCAAAAGCTCAAATATTTAACTTTACACGATATAATTTATATTCGACATTCTGATATAGACCAACTCTGTACTTCATCATCGGACTTATTTATACCCTGAATTAAAAAGTATGATTCATCCTCTAGTAATTGCTAGAAAATTCTCGGTCCATGGATAATATACAGTGCTTACGGCGCTTGTGTGTTTGACGGGTTGCCTAATAGTAGCTCGCAACACTGTTCCCTCTTTAAACCCGTTACGTCAAATGTTACGGGCCAATTCGGCACTACGACACCACGGACTCTCCAGCAAACTAGCTCCAGCCGGCGAGGGGTGGGTACAGCAAAAGTCGTAGGTTGGGGTTGCCAATTGCCCTAGGGTGTAAATTATCGTGGGACGAAAATTCGGTATTATATCCAAATCGGGTGGGCACCATCAGTAACATCAAACGCTAGATGAAAAGAAAGGATTTCGTCACTGGTCGAATCCTCTCTAAAAGCTCTATACTCAAAATGCAAAGCAGACTGATCCACCCTAACACCTTAAATTTACAAATAAGGCACGTCAAAAATGTTTAACTTAACTCAATTCACAACTGTTTAGCTGAAAGAAATACATATGTACATTAACGAAAATATAAAATTAAACACTGCCTACTTTAGTACGCCATAAATCAATCAGCATAATAATTCAAAATAATAAGCAGGAAAAATACTTATTCTACTTTAAATAATAATGTTTTCGCACTGGCCAGCGTCAATGTAATTTCATAAATGTAAAATCTATATATTTAAGGGGTAGGGTTGAGTGCACATAGGACCCACGCCGGTCTTGACTCACTAGTCTAGAGGCAAAAATGCATGAACTTCAACGCAAAAAAATTTTTAATACCACGCGTGATTCGCCTTGTGCATACAGCGCCTAGTGTGAACAGCAACTGTAAATTTTATGTAAACAAAATCATCACTACAAATGCCTTGGTACAATGTTTAATCAGAACAACCTGTCTTAAATGCACTGCCGCGCCGTCCATAAGGACAACAAGGGCAAAAACCCACGGCGCCAAGAGTGCAAAGACGCCGTGAGGCGCCTCACGGTAATATTTAAAACTTACCAAAATTCTTATTTTTGTTTGAGACACAAGACTTCCCAAAGGTCCCCTGTACGTTTACGCGCGCATTCGCTATGAATAACTAATTAATTCCATTAATTATCGGAACATCGATGTTTTGTATCAGATGTTCTCAACCGATGATGATCTACAATATTAGGGCAACACTCCAATATCGCGACGTTGCGCTAGTTGCACAATTTTATTTTTATTATGTTTATGTATTCGATAATTATCGGTTACCGATGTTTTGCCGTAACAGCGTTCGCGCTCATCCCTATATGTTGACTAGAACGCAGAAAGCGAGTTTATTCTTGTTTCTGCAAGTTTTCCCGCTCATTCTTTCCTGTTGAATCTTGAGTCTTGAATCTTTATAAATACCGCCGCGCTTTTAAAAACAATTCATTTAACATTGGGTATCGAAGTGTCGTAAAGACTGTAAATTGTGCACCTGAATTAAAAAAGTTAAGTGTTGTTCGATATTTTACATTATTAGAAGATTCAAGGTAAAAGGTAAATTTCTAACTTTACTCTTTAATTTACAATTAGATAGAGAGGGCACGTTTTAAATGAAAAATAAATACCCTTCAGTCAGAATTTGACGAAATTTTGATATGTTGCAGAATTTGATCTATTAATGAATTAATGTGTCCATTGCGACAAAGCTGTAAGTTTAACAGTTAGTTTTTGAGATGCAGGGAGTCCAAAATCGCTACTTCATAATTTCAAGATTTCGTAAATTGTATGTTGTTGCCGATATGAATACAAAAATAATAAATAAATTTTAAGATTAGCGTATCTAGCGGAATTTCAATTCTGTAATAGTCTATTTTAATTTATTATAGATGTTTAATAAAGAAGAAAAAAGCCTTCAGGATATCAAAGTTTGATGAAAAAAAGAAAGCTGGAAAAAGAACTGGAGAAGACGAATTCCAAAATTACGGTATTTTTCCTTCACCTTCAAGCACAAATATACAAACAGATGCAGATCTTCCATCGACTTCGAGAGAGGACCGGGAGGAGTCTAAACTACAAGAGATTCCATCAACATCTACAGACGAAGTTGAGGAAGACGAAGACGTAGTTTCTGCGGAAGTGGACGATACGCAACTTCCTCAAGATCCAGGTTTGTGGCCAAAAATATTGTCTCCTAGAGATGTACAAATATTAATTGAAAACGGGCCTACTTATTATCGAAATAAAAATTGTATAAATTATCCCAATGATAAAATATCAGGCCGAAGGTTTTCGGATAAATATTATTCACGAATTTTGTCCAATAATGAAAAAGTCGAACGGGAGTGGCTTTTATATTCAACAGAAAAAAATTCAGTGTTTTGTTTTAGTTGTAGAATATTTTCAAATACTTTAAAAACAATTAAATTAAGTGATGAAAATGGGTATAATGACTGGCACCACATTGGTGGACATTTAAGTATCCGTGAAAAAAAGTAAATTTCATTTTGAGAACTTAAAAAATGGTCAGAATGTTTCACTCGCTTAAAAAAAATGGCAACTATTGATTCTGCGGCTCAAAATTTAATTAATATAGAAACAAAATATTGGCATGGAGTTATCGAGCGCATTTTTATATTATTCAATTTCTTGCTGAGCAAAACTTGGCTTTACGTGGTACCAATAGCAAACTGTTTGAAAAAAATAATGGCAGTTTTCTAAAACGCATTGAAATGTTAGCAAAATTTGATCCTATAATATCTGAGCACACGAGAAGTATCCAAATGCAGAAAAAGATAAAAATGCCTCATTATCTTGGGAACAAAATTCAAAACGAAATAATTAATTTAATAGGAGAAGATCTTAAATTAAAAATTTTAGGCATGATTAAAACAGCTAAATATCTTTCAATTGTACTTGATTGTACCCCGGATGCTAGTCATCAAGAACAAATATCAGTATGTATTAGATTCGTTAATTCAGAAAAAATAAAATTGTCGTCGAAGAACATTTCTTAAGTTTTTGCCCTATAAATGATTGTACAGGTGAGGGTTTGAAAAATTTCTTAATAGAAACATTGGAACATATGGCTTAGATATTTATAATTTACGCGGCCAATGATATGACAATGGTGCAAACATGCGCAGTAAATATAATGGATTACAAAAAAATTCTTAATATAAATCCAAGAGCATTCTTTGTGCCTTGTTGCAACCATAGTTTAAACCTTGTCGTGAACGATGCCACAAAATCAAATATTTCAAGTGTACATTTTTTTTCTATAGTACGGGAATTTTATAATTTTTTTTCCGCTTCAACTAACCGTTGGTCAGTCTTAAAAACAAATATATCAAATTTAATCTTAAAACCTTTATCTGATACAAGATGGTCTAGTAGAGTTGATGCTTTAACTCTTTTAAGATATTAGCTTGGAGAATATACGATGCTCTATTTGAAATCTCTGTGAAGGAAATAAAGCTTTTGACAATAATTAAAAAAAAACGGCATCATCGCTTGCTAAAAAAATACAAAAATGTTGAGTTTATATGTATGTTGATTTTATGGTATAATATTTTAAATAAAGTCAATATTGTAAGTAAACTTTTACAAACTGAGGATTTTAATATAGCAGAGGCCTGTGCTAATTTAAAAACTTTAGTTAATTGGTTAATAGAATACAGATCAGATAAAGGATTCAACGACTTGTTAGTCGATGCTCGTGAAATAGCTGATTCATTAGACGTTGATTTTGAATTAAAAAAAAAAGATGGCTTGAGGGTGAGAAAAGTTAAGAAACAATTCAGTTACGAACACAATGATGAACCCACTGAAGATGAAAGATTAAAGTTTAAAGTAAATTCTTTTTTTAATATGTTAGATATAACTATAAAATCTATAAATGAAAGATTTCAATTATTATCAGCTTATTCAAATCATTTTAACTTTTTGTGGGACATTTCCAATTTTTCCAAATATTCTAAACAGGAGCAGTTAAAGTTATGTACAGACCTTGAAATAGTATTAACTGATCTAAATCTCAATGAACGTGACATAAGTGGTGTAGAACTCCTAAACGAATTATAGTTTATTAATTTAGGTGAAGTGAACACTTCCACTCCTACAGAAACTTTAAATTACATTATTAATAATAATTTGAAACAATCTTTTCCAAACACTTATGTGGTTTTACAAATTTTGTCAACTATGCCAGTATCTGTAACCAAAGCAGAACGTTCGTTTTCAAAATTAAAAATGATAAAAAACTATCTAAGATCCAGTATGGCTCAGGAAAGACTTGCAAATCTTGCTATTATTTCAATTGAATCTGAACTACTACAAGATTTAGAAACTGAAGAATTGATAAATAAATTTGTAAAAAATAAAGCACGCAAAGTCAAGTTCGTTTAGTTTAGTGCAATGCTACTACTACTATGCTATTATATATACACTCTAGCTATGTATAATTTAAAAAATATTGTAAAAATGTAAGATATATAGTTTTTGATTAAAATGTTTATAAGTTTATATTTTGTTTTTTTTAATATATCGTATCGTTACTTTTTTGGTGGTACTACTTAAAAAATATTTTTTGTGATAATACATTTTTAGCGCTTATCTCATTATAAAGTTTATGTATAGTATAAAACGATATACGACTTTTATTTCAAATTATGAAAAAATTTTAGTTCTAGGTACTTATTTATATTTGTCCCTAGCCAGGCAATTTTATAAATTTTTGAAAATAATGTACAGAGTAAAGAACAAAGCCTTTGTTACAAAGGCACAATTTTTTGAAAAAATTAAATAATGTAAGAGAAGCTAAGATGCAAGCAACACGCTCCTACTCTACTCCATTAAAAAAATTCTCCTACAATAAAAAGGCGCCTTAATGTTTTTGCCCCAGGGCGCTATATAGCCTTGGCGCGGCCCTGCTTAAATGTAATAGTAATTTGGAAAATTACTGCTACGTTAATATTTAAAGATAACAGTGGAGTTTACGCAGCTGGTTGCGGCACAAGTTAAATGAATGTAAAACAGAACGCACTGATTTAATTTTTTTTTATATAACACTGACACAGGTGCGAGGAAAACCTTATCGTTCTGGGGTGCACGTGTATTCAATAATAACGTACAGTACTGGTTTTGTCGCTCAGTAGGCTCTAATACAATAATTTCGCTTACTTTAGATGGATAAGGCTACTAAATAATGCAAAGAGGTGTCGGACTTTACCAACTTCAAATCTACTTCTAGATGTGTGATAACTATGCTTTTTATATTCCCAAATAAATTGGATTATTACGGCTCACGGCACACGTAATTGGGGTCTCTTGTAACCATTCACACTACTATTTCCCAAATATGATTGGCATAAATATTCTTCAATATCAGACAAACAACATTGAATGATTTTGGACCTAAAACAGATTCGATAACCACATCCGGACGATATTACAACAAATATTCGAAAATTCGGAACTTTGCACTATTAGTTTACTTTTTCAACGGAATATTTGATTATTTACTACAATCATAAAATTTGTAAAACTTGATAATCCGTTATAAAAGCGTTAAAACTCAGGAAACGAAAATGTACGACCCTCTTGGTCAGAGATTACATCACGAATCGACTTGCGTGTTTTCCAGTACCTGTAACGACATAACAAAATTAAGGAAGGGGTGCGCGTCGCGTTCTTTCTATTACAATCTAAATATCTACTCGCTAATATTAAATACTAAATAAATACAGGGACTGATTTAGAAAATTTTATACATACTAAACTAATAAATTATGCTAAAACTAAACGGAACGTTACACAAGTAACTGTAAATACATTTTGACGCTAATTCAATGACTGATGACGGTATCGGCAGCTATCTCCTCTGGTGCATCCACCGCGTCGTTGGAAATAACAGCCAACACTCTTTTCTTGGTCTTGGTAGGCAACCGGTTGATAACAACAAACAAGGACTTGGACGTTGGTTCACTGGAAAACTACTTCTAGCATATTTCGGACTATCCTCTAATCTAAGCGATCCAATCAACAGCCTAGCTTGGATACCGTTAGTTTCGTTACTCCATTTTTCATCATCTGAGCCTTAAGATTTAGCAAAGCCTCTCATAGATGGCCATAACTAGGTCTCTGCCATGAAGAATTTTTCGTGACCAGATAGTAAACATAACGATTTGTATCCTGAAGAACCAAAGCCTTTCCTACAGTTGGCTGCGGTTGTACTAATACATCCACACATCCAAACTTTTACACAGAAAGGTAATCTGCAAGGCAGGATGATGCTCGTCCTCATCAGCAATAGGCAGATAATCGGGTACACTCTCGCAATCAACGTCACTTAAATATTAAATCTAATAATCGGTTGTTAACATTTGCAACATTATTAAACTGTTAAAGATTTAAAAGTAATTAAAATCAAAAATTAATTTCACTTTGCTATCATTAACACTAGGAAAACTGATAAACTTGGGAACATTAAAATCGCCTAAAATCAACACATGACTTTGCCCACTAATAATTCTGGTTTCTAAAACACTTTAAAATGTAGAATAATTAGGTTGTGAAGTTGTCAGAGGAATGTAGACTGCAATTACTAATATGGACGTATTGTTCAAGTGACATTTGCAGCACACAATATCAATTGACGGTACAGTCACTAACGGTAGATCAAGTGGTTCATAGTGTATATTCTCTCTGACGGCCAACAATACGCGACCACCCCAAGTATGCTTGGTTAGTTCGTAATTTCTATTACACCTTAAAATATTGTATGTGTTAGGAAAATCAGACGTAAGTGCAGACTCTACTAATGCAATAATTTCAAATTCACAATCACTTACAAACGTAGACACACTCTGCAGTTTTGATCTTAGCCCGCGGACATTTTGTAAATAGCAAGTAGCAAGTGTTTTCTTTGTGATGGTTTACGTAGTTTTGTAACAACTATTTTAGTCACACCGTTTACACAACGAATGGTTATTACACTATTCTTGGTGATATATTTCTATGGTCGATAAAACAGTTAACAAAGTATTGCACTTTAGATGGTGATACATTTATATGGTGATAGTTCCTAAAAATCGGTAATACAGTTACCAAAGTTCATAAGACACATCGCGCAAGCGCAATGGATAAAAAGCAATGCAACGCCCTGGCGGCCGGAAGCGCGAACCTTATGACAGGTTCCGCGTGCCAACTACCATGACGTCACCACTGCCAAATTTACATTGCGTAATAGTCGAAAATATAAAAGTTAAATAAACAGGTAACACAATTTACTCACCCGGAAATCCGAACCAAAGTTGGCCTCTATCAGGGTTCCTCAGGTACGCCTATCATCCTTCCGGGTCGATAAAGATGGTATTGCTCCGGGCTCCGGTGGTGTTGGCTGAGCATGGGCATCAGGGTCGTGGGCTGCTCCAGGGTCGTATCAGAGTCCTAAATGTGGTGGAACGACAGGAAAGATTTAATTAGGGAAAGACAAACAAAGATAAGCAAGACAAGGGAATCTACATAGTAAGATAAGATACGATGCCAGGCACGACTACTTCACTTGAAGATCAAAGGCAAACAGCCACGATTCAGAGCGTCACCAAAACCTCTCACCACTTTGTCCCCACTCCTTGTCTAGTATTGGTCCAACCCTCTAGGGACACGCACACTGCGCAAACCCACTACTATGACGTACGAAAGTACCGCCTAGTCTATTTAAAATTCCCGCGCACCGCGTATTTGAAATTATGGCGCGAAACTCCCCTACATCAAAAACTAACCTAAAACATGTTTAAGTGCAAATTCGATTTGCACGTAACATGGTGAGACCCTTTTCACCCTGTGGTAACCTATCGTTATGTTCAGTACGCAACGATTCCAGGTAGTTGCGTTGCATGGGAGTCAGGCTAGCGCTTATTGAGATTCGGTTTGGATTACTCTGGAGAGTGTTTTTCCTTTTTAGAATTTTAATTCCATCGTCTCGCGAATGCGGAATCACTTTAATAGGTCTTGGCTTCCCCTCACGACAAGCGCGGTCAAGTCGGAACAGTTTCTTATTATTAATATCCAAGTCGGCTAAGTCAGTAATTATTAAAGTTACTTTGGGCGCATCCGCATCAGATATTTCTTTAAGATTTCTTCCATTACTTTCCGTAATATTATGTATAATTATATTCTGTTCTCGTCCTTGGCGATCATTAATCTCTGAAATTAGTTCTTCTCTCTCAGTTAATGTTTCGACAGGCCCCGGAGACCGTTTGTAGTTATTTTTTAGCTCTTCAATTTTCTTATGCAAAGCAGTAATCAGTTACTTTAAGTCCCCAATGTTAAACTATCTATTTAAACAAACAGTACAATTAAAAGACAAATGTTTATCTTTGACTGCATGCATTGAACTTCAGTACGAGATAACCCCGAACAGGTGGTATGAACGTAAAATCGGCATTGGTCGCAACATACCTCTTTATCTGGATTTAAGTTGTTATGGCACACGATACACTTATACGCCATTTAACTAAATAACAGTTAGAAGTTTAATAACACAACTCAAACAACGTCCGCAAACTTCGAATTCAAACATTATTTTTAGATGGCGGCGATTTTCTTAAAAAATTTTGCCAGTCCCCTTCAGTTGTCCGATTTGCTCCAAAATCTAGCGCCTCTTTGCTTACAGCTAGCATCAGCTAGCACCAAAGTTGTAGAGCTAGCACCAAAGCCATTTCAGAAATATGGCCAATTATATTTGATGGGGGGGAATAACAAATGCTGTTCAATATTGAAATACTCACCTAGATTATAAACAGTAAACAAAAAAGTAGTATACTTCCAATTCGTATGTGATTATATTTTCTATTTTTTAATGGAGTGGGTGTTGAGCTAGGTTAAAAAATAATACTAGAAATGCAGTCGAAGCCTTTGACTTTTGCGAAATATTATAATTAAGTATGATAATTTTTAGGGTGGATATCGTTGAGTTTGGTGCGGCGAGGGCAAATCCCAAAGTCGAAGCCGTCTCCAGATTTGGAATCTTGGGTTTTGACTTTATGGAAACGATATCTATGTTAAAACAGAAGCATTCAGTAAAGAGACAAAAGGAGTTTATTTGTTACTAAAAGCAAGAGACAAAATATGCTCGAATAAATCGTTTGAAAGAAGTATGATTTGCGTGACATGCAGCAATTTCGTTTATTAGTTTTTTTTATTTCCGTGTAAACATTTTTTAGGGTTATTTTGAAATAAAAAAACTGTAAGTACATCAAATTGCAGTTTATTAGTGCATTAGTAACATGAAAGTATTGCATTTGTATGTTTTTCATGTCCGTTCGATATAAAACCAATCTCAGTTTGGCGTTTGTAAAAGGCAGCATTTTAAAGTACCACTGCATACTCCTTCTCCTAATTGTAATAAATGGCAATCTGGTCTGCAAGCCGTTAGTGGAACATCTATACCTAAAGCTTTGCACGGCACATCCCCTAAAAGAAAAATTCATTATTTGCATACTTTCAAAACAAAATTAATTATAACCCCAAGGGTATCCCTATTATTGCCTTTTGTGCATAAATCGAAGAATTTTTTCTTTATATATTTTTTACAAAATTATAACAACAGCTTATGTGGATGAGATACTGATCTAATAGTGAAGCTCTCATTTAAAAAGCATATTCACGTATACTAATATTGTTACATGCATTGTATGAGCATATAAAACTGACGAAGCGGTGAAAAATTATGTTCTCTTTACATAACAATTTAAGCCTTCAATGATACCTCTTATGACAGGCTGAACCACGCACAAACAAACCCTCGCTGTCGATAAAATCTGTCTTACAAATTTTATCCGTAAGGGCCAGTAGTCGATCTGCATATAACGAGGCACTAGCTATACATGCTATCGATCAAAGTAAACCGTTGGATGTAAGAATATCTTATAAGAATAAGAGAGTCTGTAATCTGTCACATTTCTTTTTGTTGGGTACAAATCAAACAATGTGGACTTAGTAATCTTTATAAGCATACATTTGTATTAACGAATCCTCAAGCGCCGATAAGAAAATCTGCATCGAAACCTTAAAATGGAAGTTGCTACCGAGTTAATACTTGTGAAAGCCGTAGGAATACCAATGGAGGTACGAACGGTTTACTTAACTAAATGAAATTTAACTTAAGATTAAAGTTGTTAATCTATTTCAAAGTTTTTCCCAGCAAGTTGTTGTTTTAATAAATTGGTAGATGTAGTTTTAGAAGAAAGTACTTTATCCTCAGCCTACAGTAATTTTGAAAAAAAAGTAGAACGTCTATTAGAAATCTTTTAAAGCTAACGCCGTTATTAAGTTTTATCTATATTAATGATAAGGGCAGATATACATACTTGGACATGGACATACTGCTGGACATGGTGGGGTTGGCGGTGTTAGCGATGTTCTACTGGCTGACTTATGGCGTGCGGCATCTGCAAAAATTAATAGTCGTGAATTATTTCAGCTTAATACGAAGAGGACATAATAATGTCTCGTTGAGAGCTGCATTTTTAAGAAGCTATAATTTCAATAATCAAAGTTTATATCGAGTGAGGTCAACTTATTTAAAAATTGAACACGGTTAAAGAATTAACATTTATAAGTGTGACTTAATTTACAAATTTTACTCTTGATAATGAATATACGCCATACAGAGGGATGTCTTAAGTAAAAGTAAAATGGGTAACATAATCGGATGGCTACATACAAAATATTGTAACTAATGAGAATCGTATTAAAATGAACTGCAATACAGCTACATTCAGATTCAAGAAATTATAATAAATGAGAAAGTTATTATTTTAGAAGTTTGAATTCTATGTATTTATTAACGAAGTGATAATATGCATACGAAACTTTGACTTTTTGCTGTAAAAGATGTTAAAATCATCACCAAACACGAGTAGATTGTACCTGCAGTAAAGTACCTATGTTGTACAAAAACATGCCCAAGCAGCTTTTAGAAATCATTTCTAGAAGAGTAAACCTATTATATCGTTACTGTGTCAAAATAATGCTATCCGTTTTATAACTAGTCCATGTTATAAGATTTTTCGTTTTATGTGTTCTTAAAATGTTGAACTTTTCGGCTACGGGGTTAAGTACCATATTTTGAATAAATTTAGGGAAACTGAATTTGCACTATATTTTTTGCCTTATTCTTAACTCTCGCAATATCAAATAGTTAAGTGCATCGACAATTATGGCAACCCAACATTAGATCTATGAAATCTAAACTAAACTTTATAAAAATAAAGAAACAATTACTGTCAGTTGCAAAGGAAAAAACAGAACACCCGTAAAAGCGCAAACTATCAGTCGAGCAGTTTGATGGTTAATTCTACAATTAAATATTCATTAAAGAACATGAATAAAAAATAAGAGCTACTTTTCAAATTTATTTTTGTGCGCCAATATGTATGCTGTTAAAAAATTAAATAAGGTTAAAGCAAAAAATAAGCTTATTGTGCTGTTGGAAAAATGTCAATTTTTAACATTTTGCCTAATTTTAGCCTGATGTTGTTTCATAAACTTAGATTGTAGGAATTCCCAAGCAGAGCGCAACTACAAAAGCTCCTTTTTGAATTCAACCCTAAAGAAAGTTGGTATATTTTAATTTACTGGGAAGGCAGACTACTCACGAATACTTGCAATTTCTATGGTAGTGTAAATACATAGTTTTAAAGCTATTAACTTTAATTCGTATTTTTTATGTTAAATGCAATTATTATTGACAGACATGTAAAAAGCTATTGGTGATATTCATCTTTTAGAAGCAAAAATACTAGGAACAAATTTTTAAATTTATCCATTCTACTCAATCCTTATTCAAAGTATTAATAAAGATACATTATTGTGCATTAAAAAACCATTTCTTCTCAGTTGATTGTGATATTCCTTCTTAGATTGAAGAAATATAAGTACACGGCGTTTTAACAAAAAAAATTTACTTACGGACTTGGAATACTGCCATCAACCCAAGGAATGCGATGAACAGTACTGTTTTCATCTTGTTCTAGGTTTTGAATTCTTCACCTTTAAAGAAAGTTGCATTTCAGTATTGTTTGTTTTTCCCTTTTTACTTCAATTTACGTAGGCATCTACATTCAACTTTGCGATAGGTTAATCTAGTTTAATTTAAACATTCACCAGTAGTCGCTTAAACCTCTAATTCGATATAGAATTTTAAATTCTATTAACGGATAATAATAGCAATTATTAGAAGTCTTAGTAATTAAGATAATTTAGCATTTCCAAGTTCAAAAAACAATAATATGAGCTATAATTTGCCTACATAAAGGAATATGGTAAACTAATTTAGTTTTTGTATCTTGGCTCTGTGTTTGCTAAAGACTTAATCACCTAACCACCAGTTTAAAATGAATATAATAAAGTTAGAGATAAAATCAACAGCATTAGAACAAAAGAGGACATGTGAAATATTAATCAATTAAACTATGTGCAATTGATTATACTAAAGAATGATAAAGTGTATTACTGAAACATTCGTTGGAGCAAAAACACAAAACCCCTACAAATACAAATTTAGCTTTAAATTAAATAATAACTTAAAAATATATGATAATCGTTTCCTAACAAATCGCAAAGAATTGTTGGATGATAGTAAAGTCGACAGTTTAAACTTACCGTCTGGTTTGGTTTAGTATCTGTTGTGTTGAACCACCACTGAATGAATTGTTCAAGGGTTTATTATATATAGGATTCACGCCTTATTTACGACTAAAATTACTATTCCCCCAGTCACCTTAGCAAGTTCATTACACAATGTTTTTATGACCAATAATGTAGTACATGTTTGAAAATATCCAAAAAATTGTACTGTTTTTGGAAAACAGCTTGTTATTACAATTCTTGTGCACTTAATAACTGATGTTATCTCTTATTGTCCATTTCTTGACCTTGTTTTATAATTCTAATTAGATATTATGGTACTTGTTGGTAGTAAAGTTGTTTTTGTTTGTTTTGATGGTACAATTTAGCCAAACATACTTTGGCCTATACACTGAATGTCTTTAACAATTGATTAAGATGTTATACGAGCGAATTGCACATTTATTCCTTATGAAAGAGTTTCGCATTCTGCTTTAGTTTAACTTTGCAGATCAAGTTCAGAAATAAATTAGAAGTTTTTTACACAATGTAGAAGTAGGCAAAATTTAGTCTTTCAGATTGTACGCAGATTCGAAAACCACAGTGAAGAGCGAAAGCATTTGCAATCGATATGTCCAAGACATTGCTCAAAAATAAACGCAAACTGTCACACCAAATACTAGTTAGTAATTTTGTATACCAACAGTACCCTATTATTAAGTATAATTATCTAAAAAGCATGCGAGTATTAAAAAAATGCTTTAGAAACTCCACAAATAGTTTTTATTTCCGATTTCTTCTTTGTCCAGTATCTCCCTTTCGCAGCTATGTAGAGCAACGTTTCACATATATGTTTTCAAAATTAATTTTCTAACAACTATAGGTGACATACAGTTCCATAACGTGGATTTATCCTGAAAGACTTCTCTGGGTTGAAGTATTTATATCGTATACCATTTTTACTTTCACTGCTATTTGTGCCTCGAACTTCATAAGCGTTATATTGTTATATTTCTTCTAAAATTCCTGATTCTAGATTGCCTATCACTTTCTTATTACTATTCGTTTAAAACATTTTATTGTCTGAAAAAGTTTACAGAATCCTAGGAAATTACAATTTTTTTTGTTACTTCTCCAACTTATTTCAAAGTAAAAAGAAATATAATGTTTAGTAAATATAGTTTAATATTAATCGAAATTAGTGTTCTTACAGGTATTCACGCAGCATTGACCTTTAACGAATTTTTATATTTTAAAATTTTTTAATTAGAAACCGGATTTACACATTTGAGCACTTAGTTATAGAGAAAAGTTCCATTTCGAGGTATATACTTTTAGTGTCCTTTTTCTTACGAAATATACTGGCATGAATTCCAGTGAAATTGTGTGCAATGTTTGAACTTAATTGGTGCAGAAATTTTAAGCGTCACGGAATTGATTCAAGATATTTTTAGGCGAGAAAAGAAGTCATAAACAATTCGATAGGAGTGAGATTATTTCAGTTGTGATTCGGCCCCAAGTGAATAAAATTTATGTCTTAAATATGAAATTTTCAAAACAAGTTCCTGTTAAGTTCAATAATTCTTTAGTGTAGCTTATTCTTCTTCAAACGCTTGCATAATAATTAATAATCAAAATACAATTTATATTGCAAAAATGATCGTATAGAATTGTTTGTTGCTCATTAAGTTGATTAGCAGCCATGGTCGATGCTATTTAAGATAACCCAAAACCTATAAGTATTTTAGTAGAGGAGCAAAGTTTACGTTTAGGTCTAGGTATAACTTTCACATTTGCAGTAATGGTTCAGATTTGAGTTTGTTATTACTATTCCTTGACTAATGAAATTCGAAGACCGGATTATTTTTGTCATATCATGGAATGAATGAAATGGAATAGAATGAATAAATTAAATAGAATTGTCCTTGTCGTTATGCGATGGTGGTATTTATAATCGTTACTAATTTAGGAAATTCCCCATTTCTTATATTTAACGGTGTGTATGATTTGAACTTGTGTGTGGGGGTGAAGGGTTTTTTGGTACATGGAAATATTAGGTACTCTCACGGTTGCTATTCTATATTTATATCTGCATCATTGGGTAGGTCCAATACGTCTTAGATTTACAACATTTTATGAGCTTCTGTTTGCTTGAATAATTTATATTAATTTCATAAGATGATTAGTCATGGAAAATATGTTTGTGCTTTTCTATTTTGATATGCGTATACTGACATTTTGGTTTTTAATTGCTGATTGTAAAAGAATTTTAGTTTAAGAATATTATTCAATAGTCCCATTGCAAACTGTAAACTACAGGCAAATCACATTAAGAGGAACTCACCGTTATAATGCGTACAAAGCAAAAATCAGTTTGGGAAGATTCATTATGTGGAATTAGAGTTGCGATATTTAGATTTCAGTGAAGTGGAATTTTGTATAAACAACCAATCAGAAATTATCTTGCGTTCACCTAGAATTGCGTTGTAAAACTCAGCCTAAGAGTCAAGTGTGTTTTGTTTTCTGTTGATTTAACTTTTGCAATTTACATCACTACATTTGATTTTTTCCAATACTCCACACGAAGATGCTACAGAAAGAGAGTTTTATTACCTGGAAAATTTTGAATTTTGTCAAATTGTTGATGTTTCAAGCAAGGTAGAGATTTATAACGTGCATGACAACAAACAAACACGGCACCTCCATTTTACCTCTCATCCGAGCGAGGGCGTATTTTTGTGAAAAATGCTCGCCAGACATTTTCAAGCGGGCCGTGTCGTGAATCGAACAAGGGACCTTAGGCATAGTAGTCACACGCATACCAACTACGTCACGAAACCGAGTGCAATTTACATCAGCTGTTTTCTACAGTTTATATACTGTAGCGGGCTACTACTAACGCGTTTCACTAATTTAAAACAAGTAATAACAAAAGTCTTTATTACTCACTGTTCACAAGTGTAATTAACAGAATATGCCTTATTTATAGATGTTTTCAGTCCAATTAACAATGAAGCACTATCACACTAACGAATTTACAAGCACCAATATCTTCTTAAACTAAATTCTTAACCATAGGTTCACTAACAACACTAACACAAATATTTATTTACTACACTTTTGTCTATTGATGTATTCTACAAGCTGCATGTACATCAGACACGTTCACATAATATAACATTTATGTTTACTCTTGAACTTCCAAAAGCTCAACTATTTAACTTTACACGATATAATTTATATTCGACATTCTAATATTGACTAACTCTGTACTCCATCTTCTGTCTTATTTATACCCTGAATTAAAAGGGTGATTCATTCTCCAGTAATTGCTAAAAAATTCTTGGTCCCTGGAGAATATATAGTGCTTACGGCGCTTGTGTGTTTGACGGGTTGCCTAATAGTAGCACGCAACAATATTATTTCATTTCTTGAAAAAAAAACAGTTCTGCTTAGAACTAAAATACGGAGTTTTGTTATTGAATGTGAAGTATTTATAAAACTCCCTTCTCCTAATTTCACCGTAAGAACTTAACTACGCCACCGCTCCTACGCAATCTGTCAATTGCCTTGGGCTCTTCTTAAAGTGATTTATCTCCACCTCGCGTCTATAAAATTTTCGTACTAAGCTTCAAAAGTGGCTAAAATTGTTAAAGCTTTTCCTATATACAAATCTATTCTTAATTGGAATAGTTGCATTGAATTTAGAAAGATCGGGTAATCGTTGTATTTGGGTTTTAAAAAATAAAATACTAAACCCTACAACATGTTTGATTTTTTGTTCATTTAAATGCGCATTCATTTTGTATTTTCAAAATCTTATTTATTTCTTTACTTTAGGAATGTTTCGAGTTAAAATACTGGTGTGTTAATCGTAGCATTAGATTTTTGATTTGCACTTCTATTTTCAATTTGAGGAATCGTAACTTTATTAGTGTCCGCTATAAAAGTTTTTGCTCAAAAACACGTATTTAGCATTGTTAAATTCCTTGCATTAAGTTGTAAATGATAGTTTTCTATTAACAGTTGTTTGTAGTAAGGCGCAGGGAATTTGAATTATGTGATGTTCTGAAAAATAAACATCGAACAGTTCAAGTTAATAAGTTCATAACAAGAAGAGGATGTAGTTATTGGCTCGTTTTAAAGCAACATGTCTCGCAAAGGACGGGATGTTTGACTTAAAAAATTAGTGCTGTTTATTGTTAAATTACCCACCGATGTGATGTTACTGGCCAAATAAGATCGAAAGATATATTTTTGGATGCGTCGGTTGAAACCAAAAGTGGTTTACTGTTTTAAGAACTCTTCAAGTGATTGGTAAGAAAACGCCATTTTTATTTTCAGTTACTAACCATTATTTTGGTGTAACAGATTGTGGTTTAGTAATGATGTTAAGACGTAATTGGTACTTCATACGGATTCACCATGGTACTTGAAATTTGCAGTTTTTCTTTATTTGTTCAAGAGTCTTTATCATGCCTTCGAACCTGTTGTTTAGTAAGCATATGTGGTTAAGTATATCAATCCTTGGGAGAGTGACATGTTTTGATATTTATGTAGTATTAGTTTGATATGAATAAACTGTTTCCTACAGATAAAGTTCCTGTGGTTAATATTGGGAAACTGTATTTGATATTGTTACGTCATCATCGAACATTTATTGGAATTGGTGACAATAAATACTTTGTGCGTGCATCCTACAGTTTTCAGTGAAACATTTTATATACCGGAAGCTCTTTGTGTGTGAAGGTTCATTGCCCACAGCGGCACAGGACTTAAGGCATTTATACCCTTCCTTAATTAGTTTGTAGTTGTTTTTAGTTATTACATAACCGCTCCACCATTATCGTTATTGCTACAAAAGCAATTGGTCCTTCATTGTAATTAGCATATCTTTATCAATTTATATCATCTCCTCCCCCCCCCAAACAATCATTGGTCCTATAAGTCGATCCGGATTCATCAGTCCTATGGTAACGCATGTCCTAAATTAAATATCACATTGCACACCAGCGAGCTTTTAAGTAATTACTTTAGTTTTAAATTTGTGTTCAAGCTCCATATTTAACGGGTAAAATATGTACAATATTAGCTACATACTTTCGTTAAATTAAATACAAATATTTTAGCATCAAATCTGTTAGTTTTCAGTTTAAATTCATTTTAGCGGTAGAAATCACACAGCAACCTGAAAATTATAGTCGCTTTATACTTCTTTAATAAGAAAGGTAAAGGGATTTGCTTTGTATTTAAAAGCTATTGCACGTTTTGTATTCACATACAACCCTTTCAGTCGTTTTACAAAACGTAAAATATTGAAAACATCTGCAGAGGAATAAGGTTGTAAAGTTGCATCTTTCGGCAAATATGTTAAAACCACATGTTTCTGTGAGCTTTTGAAGTAAAGGCCGACCGTAACCGCCCGGGTTGTTAAGCGATACATCTTATCCTCACGCTTTGTTTGACAAACCCTTGTTTTCGACGTCTCGTTTTAAGACCCACATTGCAAGCTAATGGTCATAAAACGTGATTTATTGGTTTATACGCTGTCTTACCTTTTCGTGTTTTGAACAAATCATAATATTTTAACATTTTTCGCGTACATCTGAGCGTTACGGTTTTATAGCATTTATTGTAGACCTTTCAAAATAACAATCAGAATGGCTCCCAAGAAAATACATGTAGTAGAACTAGAATTACTGAAAACACGTATTATAGAAATGTTTGAGCTTTGTAATTCTATACAAAGTGACCCAACTTTAAAAACGTTGTTCCTCATTCAAACAAGGGGAATAAATGACCTTTACAGAGATTTCAATGCAATTTTAGTTGCCGTCTTGGGTTCCTGTGACGAGGTAGAATCATTAAATTACAACGCTGTACGGAAGGAAGTAGATTCCGCTTATTTTTGCATACTGCTGCATCTCGAAACGATGCAAGAAATGAAAGCACCACAAATCATCGAAAATGCTCCAAGCAGCACGGTATCAAAATTGGTACCGTTAAAGCTCCCACTCTTTAAGAATGAGGTAACTTAATTCTCGTCTTTTATTGATTTATTTGACAGTCTGGTCTATAACAACGCGTCGCTGTCCAATATCGAAAAATTAAATCACCTTATTAATTGTTGTAGCGGGGAGTCTTTAAGAATCGTTAAATCTGTACCCATTTCGGGGGATAACTTTATTATTTCATATAACGCCTTGCGTGAGCGATTTAGCAATCCGCGTTTATTGGCAACTTTGCATTGGAAAGCAATGAAAGACTTTCCACCTTTAAAATCAGAAGACCCTAAGAAACTTAGGGCACTTATTGATTGTTTTCAGAGAACCTTGCTGTTCTAACTAACTTAAAGTTTCCCACTGAACATTGGAACTTTATTCTAGTCGATTTGCTTTTAGAAAAACTCGATCCGTTCACTAGAAAACGCTTCGAACTCCAATCGGATCCGAAGCAAATACCTAATTTCGAGGATTTGAGATATTTTTAACTCAACAATGTGCAGCGTTGAAACCTTTTCTTCAACCGCACCTGTTTCTTATTCGACGACTGTCCATACATCTCACACATCAGTGCCTAAGAAATCCTCAGCGTTTCAGTTTAAACCAAGAGTTTCTTCTAACGTAGTTTCACTGGACA